>SJXQ01005087.1:10952-26924 GCA_006408695.1 Aepyceros melampus
TGTGGTTGTCACTCTTGTTTCACAGATGAGGACGGTGAGGCGCCTCTCGGCTAAATCAGTTGCTAAAGAGTCCAGTTAGACGGTGGGATGGAGCTGTGTCGACCCAGGGCATGTTCTCTGTGCTGCCTCGAGGGTGGAGTCTGGAAAGAAGTGCGAGGACCCCAGCCACATCAGAGAACAGTCCGTAGGCTCCGATCGCTGGGCTCAGGGAGGGAGGGAGACTCGGAATCCAGGAAGCCCCTTGGAGTCTGGAAAGAAGCGTGAGGACCCCAGCCACATCAGAGAACAGTCCGTAGGCTCCGATCGCTGGGCTCAGGGAGGGAGAGAGACTCGAAATCCAGGAAGCCCCTTGGAGTCTGGAAAGAAGCGTGAGGACCCTGGCCACATCAGAGAATAGTCCGTAGGCTCTGATCTGGGCTCAGGGAGGGAGGGAGACTCGGAATCCAGGAAGCCCCTTGGAGTCTGGAAAGAAGTGTGAGGACCCCAGCCTTATCAGAGAACAGTCCGTAGGCTCTGATCGCTGGGCTCAGGGAGGGAGGGAGACTCAGACTCCAGGAAGCCCCTTGGAGTCTGGAAAGAAGTGTGAGGATCCCGGCCACATCAGAGAACAGTCCATAGGCTCTGATCGCTGGGCTCAGGGAGGGAGGGAGACTCGGAATCCAGGAAGCCCCTTGAAGTCTGGAAAGAAGTGTGAGGACCCCGGCTGTATCAGAGAACAGTCCGTAGGCTCTGATCTGGGCTCAGGGAGGGAGGGAGACTCGGAATCCAGGAAGCCCCTTGGAGTCTGGAAAGAAGTGTGAGGACCCCAGCCTTATCAGAGAACAGTCCGTAGGCTCTGATCGCTGGGCTCAGGGAGGGAGGGAGACTCAGACTCCAGGAAGCCCCTTGGAGTCTGGAAAGAAGTGTGAGGATCCCGGCCACATCAGAGAACAGTCCATAGGCTCTGATCGCTGGGCTCAGGGAGGGAGGGAGACTCGGAATCCAGGAAGCCCCTTGAAGTCTGGAAAGAAGTGTGAGGACCCGGCTGTATCAGAGAACAGTCCGTAGGCTCTGATCTGGGCTCAGGGAGGGAGGGAGACTCGGAATCCAGGAAGCCCCTTGGAGTCTGGAAAGAAGTGTGAGGACCCCAGCCATATCAGAGAACAGTCCGTAGGCTCTGATCGCTGGGCCCGGGGAGGGAGGGAGACTCGGAATCCAGGAAGCCCCTTGGGGTCTGGAAAGAAGTGCGAGGACCCCAGCCTTATCAGAGAACAGTCCGTAGGCTCTGATCGCTGGGCTCAGGGAGGGAGGGAGCCTCGGAATCCAGGAAGCCCCTTGGAGTCTGGAAAGAAGTGTGAGGATCCCGGCCACATCAGAGAACAGTCCGTAGGCTCTGATCTGGGCTCAGGGAGGGAGGGAGCCTCGGAATCCAGGAAGCCCCTTGCTTCTCTGCCAGTGAGAAGATGCCAAGTCAGAAGGGGAGCGTGGTGAGCCTGGTAGGGGCCCAGTGATGCTGAGCTTGCTCTGAGGTTTTGGGCAGGCAGTTGGGTAGTCTGATCTGCGGCTCCCTGAGCACAGAGCCAGAGTTCCTGACTCCATAGGCCTTAGTCCATAGGTCGGGATTGAAACCATGGCAGCAGATGCTCTATTTATCATTTAGTTTCTCTTTAACACTGTCTAGACTTTTAAGCTTCCGTTGCTTCCTCTCTCCATTTATTTCTTAAGCAAACTTTATGGACTCCCACTGTGTAGAAAGCAGCCAAGTTAGGAGCTGGAGATAAGCATGTGGATGAGCTATAAACGGCGTCTTCAAGTCACTCATGATCCATCTGGAGAGAGAGTCACAATCAGATGCTGTGGATGCCGAGAAATAGAAATATGTGCAAAGTGCTGCAGAAGCAGAGGAGAGCCTGGCTCCTTTGGGCATGGGGGACAGGGCGTGTCACGGAGAAGTAACTTTGCCATAGGTCTCAGAGAATGAGGAGCACTTGGCCAAGTAGAGGAAGGGGGCGGAGGGCATCCTAGGCCGCGTGAACAGCTCCGGAGGAGATCTGTGTGTCTGAGAGGGTGCATGGCCCCGGAGCTCCGCAATGGGGCGGGCCGTCGGGGCCTTTTGCGTCTGCAGCCGGCTGTCTGGCCTGGGTCTGAAACCCACGCGGAGCCTGGGGCGGAACTGAGGGCGGATGGGTTTGTGTCCTGTCTCGAGGTCACATAGGCGTCGGCTTTTTGAGGTCGGTGGTTCTCTTAGGGACCGAGATAGAAACCAGGGAAGCTCACCCTGTTTGGGGTGGTGCAGTGCAGACTCAGCTGCCACCAGTGTTGAGTTCCTCCGCTGTGGAAAGCCACAGCCGGCACCCCAGGCTTTCTCTCCCCTGCGGGCTTCCAGGGGTGGGGGGACTCTGACTGGTCGAGCTGAGGGGAACCATGTGCACTTTGTCTCCATACAATGAACGAACATGGCTTGTCCCCTTCCCGGCAGATCAGTCCTGCTCTGGCAAAGGAGACCTGAGTGACGAAGATGACGAGAACGAGTTTTTTGACGCCCCTGAGATCATCACCGTGCCCGAGAACTTGGGCCACAAGTGAGTCAGGCTTGACTGCCTTCCCCGTGCCCGGCCGGCGAGAGGCGGGAAGTGTTTCAGTGGGAATATCCTGCTTGTTTCCCAAGGCCTGGACTCTTTGCCCTAAGTACCTGGGAGAGAGCCTGTCTTTACTGAGCAGCTCCTCCAGAGACGTTTATTCCTACG
Source organism: Aepyceros melampus (assembly GCA_006408695.1). NCBI lineage: Eukaryota > Metazoa > Chordata > Mammalia > Artiodactyla > Bovidae > Aepyceros > Aepyceros melampus. Next base: position 13,679 of record SJXQ01005087.1, read on the forward strand.
CATGCTTTTCTAAGTGTCGTCTCTTGCTCACTCATGAATAAGTGTGTGCGGTGTCCTTAGCGTTCTGCTTTGTAAAGACGTGGCGAGGACTACCGTCTAGTTCTGTTCTTATTCTCATCCCCATCCGTTTCCCGCCCGTGCAGACGCACCGGCAGCAACATCAGCGGAGCCAGCAGTGACATCAGCCTTGATGAACAGGTAACTCTCACCTGGGGTGATGAGCAGGGACGGATGGAGCGTGTCCTCAGGGGTGTGCTTGTAGAGCACGGAGAGGAGCAGGAGATGACCGAGTTCTTTCCTAGCGTGGGGGAAGGGAGGCCTGGAGATGCTGGGCTTCCTGTTCTCTGCGGGTCCCTGAGTGGCTTTGTGTTTGCGCTCAGTACAAGCACCAGCTGGAGGAGACCAAGAAGGAGAAGCGGACACGGATACCTTACAAGCCGAACTACAGCCTCAACCTGTGGAGCATCATGAAGAACTGCATCGGCAAAGAGCTCTCCAAGATCCCCATGCCGGTGAGGGTCTCACGCGCCGGGGCCCCTCAGGCCCGGGGGCGCGGCCGGGACAGCCCCGCCCTCCCGCACGGCCACACTGCCATAGGTCATCGCCTAGAACCAGGGGCTTCGATTTCAGCGAGGTTCCTGGTATGCTTCCAGATCAGCAAGAATCAGATGCCTTGTTCAGAAGCGGTGATTTATGAGCAGATTCCTAGGCCAGGTGTGCTGGGCTGTGCAGAGATAAATTCAGCATCGTTTCTGTTTTCACGAACTGTGTAGTTCAAGAGACAGGTGCAGAGACAGGTAGAGGCCGTTGCTTTCTGTGACCGTCTGGTGGGCAGTGCTGCACGCACAGAGGCTTGGGGAGCGCAAAGCAGAGCCATTGATTCCAGGGAGGAAGCCGGGGCCCATCTCCAGGGGACGGTGGCGTTTGGGCTGACGTCCCTGCCTCCCATCAGGCCCACTTCCCGTCTGTCCAGACTGCTTTAGAAGGGGATGGGTTTAGGATTGCAAACATGGTCCCGTCGCCACTTCCCTTGGGTATCCTTTGCTCGCTGCTCCCTGCTCTGAGTGGAGCCCAGCTCCCTCGGGCCTTGCCCTCCCCCTGGGGAAGTGGCGGCCTGTGCACAGGCAGTGTGCCCGCCGGGGGAGCCACCTCAGGTCCACACCGGCTCCTCAGTTTGCCCCCCGTGGCGTCTGCCCACGCTGCTCTCTGCCCGCACTTCCCTCAGCTCCCACCCGCCCTTGCCAGTCTGCTGTTACCCTGGCTGGTGCCTGTTCTTCAGGAGTCGACCACAGAGCCGTCTGTCAGCCCCCTTCACCCAGGCATCCCGTCAGGGCACGCTGTCTCAGCCCTGTGTTCCAGCAAGTGCCCCTGTTTATTTTTGAGCAGTGGGTTTCACTTCCTCTTTCATCCCCTGAGCGTTTACTGGCGGCCAAGCTGCCCGGGGCTGTATCAGTTAGGTATAGGTTCAATTTAACAAGTCCAAAATAAGTTGGTTTAGACAAGGGGTCAGGAGACTGTGGCCTTGGGGCAAATCTCGCTGCCCTCTGTACAGCTCACAAGCCAGGCATCGTTTCATATTTTTAAATGGTCGGAAAATATCAAAAGAGGCTAATATTTTGTTACCTGAAAATTATACACAGTTTAGATGTCAGTGTCCTGGCGGTTTAATCGGAACACAGTGAACGCGCGTTCACGCCCCGATTGTCTGTGGCTGCTCCCCTCCTGGAGCAGCAGTGCTGAGTGGTGTGACAGAGGCCATGTGGCCCTCACAGCCCAGATGTTTACAATCTGGCCTTTCACAGAAAAATCTGGCCTACAAGTACGAGCTTCAGTCCCCATCACGCTGGAGTCCAGAAGCAGGGGGTTGGGTTCTGGTTGATGCTCCCGCTGCCGTGACCAGGTTCACCCTGGCCTGTGGCCCTGCCCCGTGGCCTCGGTTCCTGGGTGCTGGGGGGCCACTGCAGCCCTGGCCCTCAGCAGGGGAGGGGAGACGGCACACCTGCCTTTTCGGGGTGCTTCTTGCAAACTGCGTGAGCCATCCACTTCAGTCTCTCTATTTACTCTGAACTCAAGTTATGTGGCCTCAGCTAGCTGGAGATCACAACTTCTGTTTTTGGTGGTGTGGCTGGTATGAGAACTGGGGATTCCGCTGCCTGTGGACGAAGGGAAGAGTGGAGTGTTGGGGGGCTGCAGGTTCTGCCCGCGCGCCGTCCGGAGACGGCGGCTCCCAGCTGCTCGGGGCCTACGGAGCAGTGAGCAGTTCTCCCTCCTGTGGACAGCGCTCTGCCCAGACCGTCTAACCAGTCTTTGTACCCCTGATGCATAGCCAGGGCCTGGCACGTATATATCGTTCAGCAAATGTGAGTCTTGGAAAACAAATAGATTTGTCTGTAAGCGTGTAGGACTTTTGGTAGAAAAAGACTCCCCTCCAGACCGGAAAGGGCCATGAGTAGGCACAGTGGAGAGAAACAGAAAATAATTGATTCACGGAGGAGGGGCCGGGCTCGTGAAAAGAAGCCCTACTTTTTTGGCCCAGCACCCTAAGGAAGCGGTAGGACAGGGGGCTGGAAAGGCCAGTCATTGCTGTGGAAGTTCAGGTCCTGCTCAGAGGAGAGTCTGCGTCCAGGTGGCCCTTGTCCCCGTCCCCGTTGGTTCCTGCTGGTGCCGCCGTGGCCTGGCCCTCAGCCGTCACCTGCCTGTGCGGAGTCGCAGGAGGCCAAGCCCCCAGGTGGTTTCTTCCCTGTCTGTGGGCCCGGTGGGCGCCCCGGCGAGGCCCCAGAAGGTGTCTGGAGTGGGCGGAAGGAGGGAGCCGCCCCAGGGAGCTCCCCGCAGCTGCGTCCTCCTGGGCCGCGCTCCCGCTGGACGGGCCCAGAGGCCGCAGCTCCTGCACAGGCCTGTGGCTCTGTGCGCAGCGGTCCCACGCGTGCCTCGGCCCCTGCAGCCTGCCGACGGCTTCCTGCTGCTGTCTGGGCTGTCTCTTGCGCTGCCCCGCTCTCCGTTGACCATGTTGCTAATGCCTGCTCCCTTCCACTTTGAAGTCTCAGATTTCTCTGTCCCGTGTGAGGCCTCTGAGTGGTAAAAAAGACCAGGACACTTTGGGTCCTGGCACAGCTCTCGGGGGCAGGGCCGTGTGTGTGATGAGTGGCGATGACCCAAGGATGCGCCGACCCTCAGCTGCGGGGCTGACCTGTCCGTGGCCGCCAGCGGAGCGCGTCCCCGCCCCATTCTCCCTGAAACGTGTGCAAGTGTTACTGCACGTCAGCAGCAGCTCAGCCCCTGAGAGGTTTTGTCCGTGTAGTTAATAAGTGCTCGCTTTTGAAAGACCTGGAGGATTCGCGTTCTGTGCTTCCGCTTATCCTCCGTGTACGTTTTTCTCATCACAGCTCTTCTCTCCACGGACAAGGTGGTGTTGGAGTGTGACGTGAAGACTTTTAGTTGAGGCATGGTAGAGCGTCCTTCCCCATTGGGAAATCTTCACGGGGAAATGCTAGGTTCATTTCTCAGAAAAAAACAGGCTCTTCTTAAAAATATATAAATGCATAGAAAATATATGAAACTGTTAAGGATGGTTATCTTTGGGTGATGGTATTTCAAGTAGATTTTTTTTCTTTTACACTTTGTTTCTCCAAAGTGTCATAATGGAAATTACAAGATATTTCGTAATTGGGAGGACAGTAAATATTAAGGTAGTATGTGAGAGATTGGCAGGCAGGAAGTTGGATAAAAGTGCAGAAAAAGACAGGAAAAGAGTAGGACTCTAGGAAAGAAAAGTGTCATTGCTTGTTTCATAACCAAAACGGTGCTTTCGGTCAGCTTCATTCAATACAAAGGGCTATTTTTTCTTCCTTCTTCTCTTCTCTGGATTCAGAACTTGAGTTGCTGGTGTTCAGGCTTGTTTAGCTGTGCTGCTGACTAAACAGCGTTACAGGCTAACCTGGGAACCTAACCTCTTTTGATAATAAGGTTTTAAACAGTAAAGTCATGATACATTCCAAACAGTCATCTTAGAAGCTGACTCTTTGGGAGGGGGGAGAACAGAGTTCTCACTCTTCTGCCCCCGGGGGGTTGTGTAGGGCCTGGCACCTGTGCGTGGACACCTTCTCCCCGAGAGAGGCACGCACGGACACACGCTCGCTTCATCCTGTAGTCGAGTGTCCTCAAGTTGGCTCTAAAACTTGAAGACAGGAGCGCGCGGAGCCCTCTCCCCGCCCCTGGCGTGAACAGTCCCAGTCTAGAAACGCAGCTGTGCAGCCTCAGAGAAGAAGGCGGCACCTGGCCTGACAGGGCCCTGAGCTGAGTCCAGTGATGGCCCCGTGTGGCGCGGAAGCTGGCCCTGCAGCTTCCGCCCGTCAGGACTGCATGCTCCTGGGCTCCGCTAGCTTTCCTCTTCTCCTCAGAAGGTTTGCGTGCCTAGCCTCCTCTCGGGGGGTCCTGCGCTCACGTGCATTCCCCTCTCACTCACTCGATGCCTGTTTGAGGACAGCCTCCCTGGGCCAGGCGTCCGGGGCTCCTGGATAGGCAGAGCTGAGCAGGAGGCACGGTTCCCATCTCAGCTTTCAGTTAGCACGTCAGTGCAGGTAGAGACCCCCCAGTCCTAGACGCGAGCAGCTCACCACGGAGAATGGGCTGTTCTTTGGCTCAGAGCTTAGAGCGTTCCCACTGAGCAGAGGCTGCTTTCCCGAGGGATCTGCTTTATTGTCTTGACATCTGCGTGTGTCTCCAACTGTGGAGAAAGAGAAGAAGAAGTGGTGTGGTGCGGCTGTGCGGACAAGGCGTTTACACCTGCTCTCTTCCTGACAGGTGAACTTTACGAGCCCTTGTCCATGCTTCAGCGCCTCACTGAAGACCTGGAGTACCACGAGCTGTTGGACCGGGCGGCCACGTGCGAGAGCTCTCTAGAACAGCTCTGTTATGTTGCAGCTTTCACCGTGTCCTCCTACTCCACCACTGTCTTCCGCACCAGCAAGCCGTTCAACCCACTCCTCGGGGAGACCTTTGAGCTGGACCGGTTAGAAGAGAATGGCTACCGATCCCTCTGTGAGCAGGTGAAGGAGCCTCAGGACTGTGGCACGCTTCCTGTTGGAGGAAGGGGAGGTTCGAGGGGTTGCTCCCCACCCTGGGTGTTAGCATTTGCAGAAATTCCAGACCCCGTCACCCCAGACTGCCTTCCTTTCCTTCAGGACTCCAGCCCTGGAGGCCCCGGTGTTCACCTCCTGCTGTGGGTGTGCGACGTCCAGCGGGAATGTGGGGCGTGACTAGGCAGCATCTCTTCTCCTTCCTGCCTGTTCATTTGACCTCCTGGTCTCTTCCAGGTAAGCCACCACCCCCCCGCGGCTGCACACCATGCCGAGTCCAGAAACGGCTGGACGCTGCGGCAGGAGATCAAGATCACCAGCAAGTTTCGCGGCAAATACCTCTCCATTATGCCCCTTGGTAAGGCCGGCGCCGGGGTAAGGGTTGGTGCTCCGGGAAGGAAAGCTGTTCTGGCAGAAGGGAGGAGGTCGCTGGTTCCGGAGCCGGGAGCCTGGAGCCCTGGTTCGGGCACTGTACCTGGGAGCCAGCTCTGCAGGTCACATAACTTCTCAGCCATGGGTGAATGAGGGCTGAGAGACTCTTTAGGGAGCCGCTCAGTCACAGGTTCTCTGTCTTCTTAGCTTCCGTTTAGTGCGTCTTTATTTGGGGGCTTCTCTGGTGGCTCAGATGGTGAAGAAACTGCCTGCAGTGCAGGGGAAGCAGGTTTGGTCCTTGGGTTGAAAGATGCCCTGGAGAAGGGAACGGCAGCCCACTCCAGTGTTCTTGCCTGGAGGATCCCATGGACTGAGAAGTCCGTCGGTCAGAGAGTTGGACAGGACTGAGCGGCTAACATTTGGACACTTCCTTTTACTTTTAAGTCCTATTTTAGGATGTACATCTCAGCGTGCATTTTAAAAATTCTGTCTTTAAACTGGTGGTGTCACCCCTCATTCCCCAGCAGGCAGTTTCTCTCCATAGATCAGAACTCCTATGACTGCAAGGTTAGGTTTCCTGGTAGCCCCTCCCCCTCCCTCCACCAGAGGGGTTACGTATCATATCGTTTAAGTAACAGCTAAACTCCAGGTAAGGTGAAGCTTTGTTTTGAAAGATCTTATTGGATTATAAGTTAATTTTGCACCAAGACCTAAAGGACCCTGCCTGGGAATGGGGATAATCCTAGCATGCCGCTTCAGCATGTCTGTGCTTCAGGTGAAAAGCGGCCATTCAAAAGTGTAGCAGGCTCTCGATGCTCTTTGGAAGTCCAGCGAGAGCAGTCACGTTTGACCCTGTACATGTTGAAGAGCGAGTGCTGGTCTGCAGGAAAAAGGAACCCAGAGCAGATAGTAGCCTAGAGATGGCTGACAGTAGGTGTCTTTCAGGGCTGCAGGGCTGGGCTGTTGCAGGACAGCTTTCTGCCTTGCTCCACCCACTTTCTCTCAGAAAACACAGTGTAACAGGCACAGTGCAAACTAGATGTTAGAAAAAAATCCAAGGATGTTGGAAGTGAAACTGCAGTGTTAACTTTATTGCTTCATGATTAATATGCAAGAGCCCCCAAGGTGAAAAGGAGACTAAGTGATTTCGCACCTAATCTGCAAAACTGGAGCGTCAGTGGTTACGCTGCGTGTGAATTCCATCCATGGAGAAGAGCCGGAGCGCCCTGAGGCTCCCTGCAGTGCTGGCTTCTACGCGCTCGCTCTGAGCAGGAAAGAGCGGTAGGCCTGAGCTACCCAGGATCTGCTGCCCATTTTCTCTGTAACTGGACTAATTTATGCAAATTCCTTAAGGGGTGAATAACTACAGGAACATGATAAAAGCTGTGGCTCCGAGTTTTTAAGAGTCAAAAAATTCTTTGTTCAGATTCCATTCCTACAGTTTTTTAAGGATTCAATATTTAGTGTATCTGCCACATACTAGATGGAGGTCTGAGATGTTTGGGAAAATATGAGTGAACGAAACGGAGGCCTCTGCCGTTGCAGGGAACTTGAACAGAGAATTGACGTAGCGGCAGGAACCTGAGCACAGAGTATAAAGAGGGACTTCCAGATGTTGGCCCTGGGGATAGCTGTACTTAATAGTTTTGCATCCGTGACTTGGAAGGAGAATTGTGCAATTTAATTTTCACATATTCAGGGATGTTCACCTCTCAGAGGGTAAATTGTTAAGCCGACAGACGTCACTGGTGAAAGAGGTACAGACAGGGTGATAAGTGAGGCAGATAGAAGTCTGAGTCTTCTTGTTAAGTAGACTGAAAAGATTAGAATTCTTGCAATCTAGAAAAAAGAATGCTTCTAGGAAATGTAATTGATGTTTCCAAAATTATGAAGACTGTGGTAGAGGATAAATATGAGTTTACTCATCCACTCACTTTGGAACTGAGTGGCAGCTTGCAGTTTAAAGAGGGGCATTTAAATAAGACTATTCTTTCACAGCTTGGACTTCTCAGGCCTGAGGAGAGTCACAGTCTGAGACTATGAATGAAGCCACCACTCGGCTTGTTGGCCCCCGTGTCAGCGGCGCTGGGCTTGTTGGCCCCCGTGTCAGCGGCGCTGGGCTTGTTGGCCCCCGTGTCTGCGGCGCTGGGCTTGTTGGCCTCCGTGTCAGCGGCGCTGGGCTCCATGCACCTTGAATTTGCTCCAGCGGCACTTGGGTCAAAAAGTCCTCCTTTTGTATTTTATCCATTTTTCCAGTTTCTGCTTTTTGCTTAGAGCGATTAATCCATCTATATTTATTATAATTGCTAATTGATTAGGTAGGATCCGTCTACATTTGTCATAATGGCCGGTTGATTAGGTAGAGTGCGTCTGTATTTGTCATAATTGTTGGTTGATTAGGTAGGATCCGTCTATATCTATTATAATTGTGGTTGATTAGGCAGGGCTTACATCTGCTTTTTTCTCTCTGGTCTTTTTTGTTCCTCTGTTTGCCTATTAGTTCCTTCTTTGTATTAAATAGGGTTTTTCCAGTTTACCATCTAAATTCCCTGGTTATTTCTTTTATAGTGGTTTTTAAAGATATTTTTGTTGTGGTTACCCTGGGTATTAAAACCTTCTAATAACCTAGTTCAGATTAATACAGCTGAATTTCTGCAGCACAGAAGAACTTTGCCCTTGTACGGACCCATTACCTTCTCCCTCCCTCTGTGCTTTTATTGTCATACAACCCATTTTTGTACGTTGTAATTCCATCAGCATTGTTTTATAACTGTTGCTTTACATAATTGTCTTTTAATGGTGGCTCAGATGATGAAGAATCTGCCTGTAATGCGGGAGACCCAAGTTTGATCCCTGGGTTGGGAAGATCCCCTGGAGAAGGGAATGGCTACCCACTCCAGTATTCCTGCCTGGAGAATCCCATGGACGGAGGAGCCTGGCAGGCGACAGTCCATGGGGTTGCAAAGAGTCAGACACAACTCAGCACTTACTGGTCTCTTAATTTCTTAAGGTAGATTTGAGTTACTGTCTCGTGTCTTTTCATTTCAGCCTGAAGGACTTCCTTGAGTGTGTCTTGACGATGAGATCTGCTAATGATGAGTTCCTTTGGCTTTGCGTTTCTGGGAATGTCTTGCATCCGCTGTGTTTCTGAAGGGTGGTTTTGCTGGCTGGGGCCTTCTGGGCCTGGTGGCCTTTGTCTTCCAGCCTCTCGGCTGTGTCCTGCCGCGGCCTCTGGGCCCGTGGCTTCTGTGGGGCCCTCACTCATGCTCCGGCCACTCTTCTGTTCTTGCAGACGTGGACGATTCTCTTTGACTCTAATTTGATTGTGGTGGGTTTGTACGTGGCACTTTTTAAGTTGATCCTGCTTGGCATTCAGTGGACTTTCGTCAAACCTGGGGAATTTTTGGCCATTATTTCTTCAAGTGCTCCAACTGTTTTCACCACTTCTGGCGCTGTTGTGTTAAATAATTGCCACTGATTGTTTTGATACTTGTCCCAGGCAAGATGCTTTTTGAGATGAGCTGGTGCTGAATCAGATCCAATAAAGATCAGCCCTATGGGTGGGACTTAACAGGGGACTGCCAGACAGGTCAGATAATGACAGTACTTGGAGCTGGGTTCTGGGGGACTTCATGCCGCTCTAGCCTCTCCAGCGTTTGCTAGCCTGCTGGCTGGTCTTCCTGGTTATCATGACGGTGAGGCTGCCAGTTTCCAAGGATTCTCTGCTGAGCTGGGGAGAGGGCGACAGGACAAGTTACAATGCCACACAGCTCATTTTGCTGCTGAGATTCAGCCCTTTTTCTTGAATAAATGCTTCTTGGATTACTGTAAGCCTTTGGTTAATTTTCAGTTATGAAGAAGTTGATTCAGATCAGTTTTGCTCTCCAGCGGCCCAGCTGAGGCACCACCCTGGCAGACACCTTCAGGGCCCTCACGAGTAACAGAGACACTGTCATTTAGGAAATTGCACGGGTTTAAATGTTGGACAAAGACCAGACGAATTCTTGATTATACGACACAGGCTTATACAGCTAATGAGTGGTGGAGCAAGTGAACCAGTTCTGTCTGATTCTTGAGTCCTTGGTCTATCCACTACTCCTCTTTATTATTATTATTATTTTTCTATTAAGGCTCAAAGGTAAGGACTCCCCTAATGGTCCAGTGGCTGAAACTTGGCCTTCCTGTGCAGTGGGTGCGGGTTCATTCCTGGTCTGGCAGCTACGATCCCATGTGCCTCGAGGCCAAAAGACCAACATGTAAAGCAGAAGCGGTTTTGTAACAGATGCAATAAAGACCTAAAAAAGCTAAAGGGTTATTTTTTAGAAAGGCCCATATATGGACGGGTGAGTTGCTTAAAGTCACACAGCCAGTTACTCAGAATGGGGCTTGTCCTCAGTACTGACCACCAACGTGCTTTTTCCCACAAGGCAGTTTTTTTTTTCATGTTGGGATAGATTTGACCTGCTCTTTTTATTTTGCTGCTAGTATGGCAGGCATAGTTAGTGAAGACTGGGGTTTTTGCTTTCATTTTTATTTCTACTGTTGCAGAATACTATTTCTCAGTTAAGCTGTATCAGTTGTTAGTGTTCATCATCCTTAATTATATTTTATTCATATTTAACAAATTTAAAAATCAAGTGAAAAATTCTATACTTCCAACATTTGTAAAGATTATAAGTCCTTTCTGATGTACTGTTTTCTTTTTAAAAGTAAGAAGTACTGGTAGAATAAAATCAGTCCTTCGTTATTTCCAGCCGGCACGTGCTGTTTTTCTAGTGTTTGGCTTAATGTGTGCTTCTAGGCAGCATCCACTGTATTTTCCACGCGACGGGGCACCACTACACTTGGAAGAAAGTGACCACCACGGTCCACAACATCATCGTGGGCAAGCTGTGGATCGACCAGGTGAGCCCAGGAGCGCCCTCCTGTCTGTCCCTGCAGGGCTCAGGACGCGGGACCGGGACCCAGCCTGCTGCGCCTGCTCTCTCTGTTGCTGAAGGGATTCCTCTCCGGCAGTAACCACACTCCCAACTGCCGACTTTGTGTACCACAAATTACCATCTGTAAATGACCCGGTTACCACATTCATTCGGTGACTGCTCTCCTAGGACTGTGTTGGGTGCCAGGAAGTCTCCAAGAAAGTAATAAGCATGGCTCCCACCCTCTGTCCTTTGCGCATCAGACATTTATTGCCGGGTGAAGTGCGAGGTCTTTGGGGTACCAAGTCAGATGGGGCATTTTCCCTCAAGAATTATTTTATCATTGGAGACTTATGAAAAATATGTGTAGGATGAAAAGTGTTTGACAAAACGACCCGCATAAGAGGTATACTAAGATAATATCTAATTAATTATCAATTTGCTCTGAAGACAATGGGTGCAGTAAATTTACAAAAAAAGGGAATATTGTCCGAGCAGTGGGAGAGGCTTCATAGTAGGTGTGGGAATGAAGTTGAGTCTTCAAGAGTGGATTGGGGTTCACAAGATAGAAAGGAGAGAGAATGAAATAAATAAAATACAGAAAGGCCCACCAAGTGTAGTCTTGAAACTGAGTAGAATCCTTTGATTTAAGCACAGAGTTCAGGAAGACTACGAGTGGAGGATTGGTTTGGGAAGGTAAATTATTATGTGAATATCAGTGTGTGTGCTGAAGGTCGAATCACACCACCTAACGTGGCGCACAGTTTAAAACAAAAAAAAAGGTCATTTGGCCTTGATTCCAACCAGGAATACCAAGATGATAAAAGCCTTTCACAGCATCTCAAGAATGACCGAGACCTAAATCTTAAGTGTACGAGCTCTACAGCGTAAGACTGAAAAGAAAGAATTATGCGACTCAGGGCTTGGGATGTATCCAAGTCATTCAGTCTTAATAAAGCAATCCATGTTCTGTTCTTTTCATAGTCTGGTGAAATTGACATTGTGAATCACAAGACGGGAGACAAGTGCAATCTTAAATTTGTTCCTTACAGCTACTTCTCTCGGGACATAGCGAGAAAGGTAAGAGAGGTTAGAATTAAAGTGTTTTTCACTGCGTGTATGTCCTGCAGAAAGTCTGTTCCTTTGCAGCTGGCATAGACGGATTGTGTGTGTGTGCAAAAAAGGAGCGGTAAAGGAGAACCTCAGCAAGAGACAGCAAGTTAGAAAGTGAAAGTCAGGAGCAGTGAGAGTAGAGTTGACCCAGTGGTGCGGGTGCTCTCACTGCTGGGCCCAGGTTCCATCCCTGGTCAGGGAACTAAGATCCTGCAACCTGAGCGAATGTGGCAAACAAAGAAACAGAAAGAACCACGAGAGCCTGAAAACGGGAAACACTGCGGCAGAACCAAGGGAAGGGCTGCTGGGAGCAGGCACAGGGTTGCGACCCCTGTGAGGCGAGCGAGGCTTCCCTTGTGCCGCCGCGGAGCTGTGCCGGGAGTTGTGCCGGGAGAGTGAAGAGGTCCGTCTGTGGTCTCTCTGATTTCTGGGGAGAACACAACATAGTCCCCAGGATGGTCAGACCCCCTCCTGCATACATCATAGACAAAAACTGCCGTACCACCGAATGTAACGAAGCCCCTAGTCATGACGCTGTTCTTTGAGCGGTTCAGGCACACGCTCTTGGAGTAAGCGAGGGGCTCCCCGGAGTCTGTGCAGCAGGGTGTGAGCAGATATGCCCCAGGGCCGGGGCGTCCGGGGCGCGGCCTCTGTGCCGCCCTCCCGAGCCTGCTCTCCACCCCTAGGTGACGGGGGAGGTGACCGATGCATCGGGGAGAGTTCACTTCGCGCTGCTGGGCACGTGGGATGAGAAAATGGACTGCTTCAAAGTGCAGCCGGTCCCCGGGGAGAACGGGGGTGACGCCCGGCAGCGCGGCCACGACGCGGAGGAGAGCAGGATGCTGCTCTGGAAGCGGAACGCTTTACCGTGAGTATCTCGCCGGCCCCTCCCCTGCCGTCCCGCTTCAGTCTGCGCGGACCAGCGCCAGCGTGGACGCCTGCAGAGGACTCCAAAGCGGCCCTGTGGGTTGGGGTTGTCGCCTGCTTTGTCCCAGGAGAGTTCAAACGACTCAGACCACACCTGCCAAAAAATAATTTGGTGTCTCCTAAAGGTCCTTTCACCTTTCACTTTCATGCACTGGAGACCTACTCCAGTGTTCTTGCCTGGAGAATCCCAGGGACAGCAGGGCCTATTGGGCTGCCGTCTGTGGGGTCGCACAGAGTCGGACATGATTGAAGCGACTTAGCAGCAAAGGTCCTTTGGCGGACAAGGAAATGGCAACTCACTCCAGTGTTTTCTTGCCTGGGAAATCCTCCATGGACAGAGGAACCAACAGGCTGCAGTCATGGGGTCGCAGAGTCAGACGGGGCTTGGCAACTGAGCATGCACACACCCCGAGGTCCTTCGAATTTTGATTCAGAAGAATATTTTTTTGTAATTTAGAGCAAAACTGTTCAGAAATGGCCAAGGGAGAAAGATGCCTGCTGCCTGTGGCCTAGAGGCTTCTGGCAATATGACGGCCCCTGAGACAGTGCCCGGGACGCCGGGAATAATTACGGTGGAGGCGTCTGTGTGCCGCCATCGTTTGATACGTGCAGTCCTTAGTGACAGCCAAGGTTGCCCCGGAAAGTGGTACAAAAGCGCAAAGGTCTTATTTAGCAGTCTTCCTAATTTCGACTGAGTGTAACCCACACCCGGGAAACCATCCAGCTGGGGGCCCTGGGAGGAGGGGGGGCGGCGCCCCGGGAGGGGAGGCGCCCCGACAGGCTCTGTGGACACCTGGGGCCTTACCCCTGGGCCGAGCTCAGCTGTGCTCTGGCTCACGG
>SJXQ01005087.1:36410-71879 GCA_006408695.1 Aepyceros melampus
AGACCTCGGGTGGGGACCACCAGGGAACACCCCAGGAATCAGCCATCTTACCTGGTTCCAGGTTTCCAGTGCTGCCCACATTGGTCTGGGATGGGGGTGTCAAGGAAAGGGAGATTTGAAAGCTCTGGACTGAATCTTGAAAACAGAAAACATCGAAAAATTTGTTGAGATAATGAGCCACTTCATTCAAGGCAGTGCAATGGCACACACAATTAAAAGTGTTAGTCGCTTCAGTCGTGTGCACTCTTTGCAACCCTATGGACTGTATAGCCCACCAGGCTCCTCTGTTCATGGGATTCTTCAGGCAAGAACACTGTGTTGCCATGCCTTCCTCCAGGGGATCCTCCTGACCCCGGGATCCATCAGGGCGCTCTTACTTCTCCTGCATTGGCTGGAGGTTCTCTGCCACTAGGGCTCCTGGGAAGCCCCATGGACCACCCACTCTCAGGCAAGGCTCCATTTTTTGCCAGCTCCCAGGCTGGGACACAGGGAGATAGGCAGGAGGCCTACACCTCACATTCTAAAAACTCAAGATGTGAGAAAAGCCAGCCTGGAGGACCTGTGCCAAGAGAGCTGCTGAGGAGGAGCTTCATCCCCTAAATCTTTGTGCTTTTGGGTGGAAGGATGTATTTTGATAAGGGACTCTGAAAAAGTCAATGGTGATCAAAAGAAAGGAAAAAAACAGTGGATTAATGTCAGGCAGAACCAACTTTGCATGATTTATGTCAGCGTGTGTAATAGTGGATTTGATGTGTCAATATAGCTAGCTCTGGTACATATATGCTGGGTAGATGGGGCTGTGAAGGTATTCTTTAGATGTAACTAACATTTAAATCAGTAGACTCTGAATAAAGCAGTGGATTACCCTCCATAATGTGGGTGTGCCTCATCAAATTATCTGAAGGTTTACGAACAAAGATTGGGGTTTCCTAATGGAGAAGGAACTCTCAAGACTAACAATGAAAATCTGCCTAAGCCTATAAATGGCTGCCCTGCTGAAGCTGACCTAGACACTGCAACTCTACCTGAATTTCCAGCTTGTTGGCCAGCCCAGCAGATTCTAAACTTGCCAGCCCCCCAATCCCCTGAGCCAGTGAAATAATCGTCTCTCAGTCCTGTGTGACTCATTGTGACCCCATGGACTGTAACCTGCCAGGCTCCTCTATCCATGGATTTTCCAAGCAAGAATACGGGAGTGGGTTGTCATTCCTTTCTCTAGGGGAAATTCTCAACCCTGGGATCGAATCTGGGTCTCCTGCATTGCAGGCAGATTCTTTACCGTCTGAGCCACAAGGGAAGCCCTGATAAAATAATAAGTCTCGATTGTGCGACCCCATAGATGGCAGCCCATTAGGCACCTCTGTCCCTGGGATTCTCCAGGCAAGAACACTGGAGTGGGTTGCCATTTCCTTCTCCAATGCATTAAAGTGAAAAGTCAAAGTGAAGTCGCTCTGTCGTGTGGACTCTCTGCAACCACATGGACTGCAGCCTACCAAGCTCCTCCGTCTATGGGATTTTCCAGGCAAGAGTACTGGAGTGGCTTGCCATTGCCTTCTCTGAATCCACCGGGATGGCAGGCTTTAAAGTGTTACACACAGGTAAGATGGAAGGATGAGATAGTTATTATTGCTCCTGAGGAAAAAGTGCTCTGAACAACGTCAACCACCTTGGGACCACGAGGGTGGGCATTATATTCCTGGGAAATGTTGGGCCTTTGCCTTAAAAAGGCAAATTCTTCCCAGTTCCTAGCCTGAAGAATCTCTTCCAGAGGTATTTAGATAGAAACAAGAGGCCCGGGGAAGACAGGTGTTACTTGCCTGCATCACCAAGCTTGAAAGCCTGGCATACTCCTACTCGCCTTTCAAGGCACAGTTCTAATTCTCCCCGCACCCCCGCTGGCAAGTCCTTCTCTCCTTGCCTTCTATACATTCTTCTGTGTTATCTGAGCACGTCCATCTTCCTGTATTAAAGCATTAATTACACGGCCCTAAAGGTCCCTAGACAGCGTATTAGAAAGCGGAGACATTACTTTGCCAACAAAGGTCCTCCAATCAAAGCTATGGTTTTTCCAGTAGTCATGTATGGATGTGAGACTTGGACTGTAAGGAAAGTTGAGCACTGAAGAACTGATGCTTTTGAACTGTGGTGTTGAAGACTCTTGAGAGTCCCCGGGACTGGAAAGAGATCCAACCAGTCCATCCTAAAGGAAATCAGTCCTCAATATTCATTGGAAGGACTGCTGCTGAAGCTGAAGCTCCAATCCTTTGGCCACCTGATGCGAAGAGCTGACGCACTGGAAAAGACCCTGATGCTGGAAAAGATTGAGGGCAGGAGGAGAAGGGGATGACAGAGGATGAGATGGTTGGGTGGCATCACCTACTCGATGGACATGAGTTTGGGTGAACTCCGGGAGCTGGTGCTGGACAGGGAGGCCTGGCGTGCTGCAGTCCATGGGGTCGCAGAGTCGGACACGACTGAGCGACTGAGCAGAACTGAACTGAAAGGTCGGCTCCCAGCTCTATGGTGGACCCACAGCGCAGGGGAGGGAGCACCAAGGCCGGGGGGGTCAACTAAGCGCCTCCCCAGGGCGCGGCGTGACGAGGCCCGCAGGACCGCAAGGGCGCCAAGCGCTCTGTGGCGCCGAAACAGGGCGAGGACGGAGGGTCGCGGGGTCGCGCGGCTCCGGAGCCCGGGGCGGGGGCGCTCCGCGGCTTCGGGCCGGAGCCGAGCGTCGCCCTCAGCTACTCCGTCTCGTGGGCCCAGGACGGCGACAGGAAGGTGCCGCGCGGCGCTCCTCGGGCGAGGAAGCGGCCTCAGCCCCGCGCCGCGCGCTGAGCCGAGGCCTCCGGCGCCGCGCGCTCCGGGCTGAGGGCGCCGCGCGGGGAGCGGGCCTGAGGGCTGGCGTCTCCCGCCTCAGGGCTGTGCAGGCCGCAGGAAGCACGTCTGCCAGGGGGTCCCTACAGAAAGGCGCACCTCCAGTTTCGCTGGAGAAGCCTGCCTCCTGCGGCCAGAGAGCCACCCAGGCCCCTCCCTCGAGTCCTCCCAACCCGGCCCCGCCGCCTGGAACGCACCGCTCGCGGGAGGAAGCCGGAAGCGCCCGGAGCGGCTCCCCCACAATCCTCAGCGCCAGCCTCGGGGCGGCTCCCCCACAATCCTCAGCGCCAGCCTCGGGGCGGCTCCCCCACAATCCTCAGCGCCAGCCTCGGGGCGGCTTTCACTCACCAGAACGCGGTCCCCGTTCGTGAGCCCGGATAGCTCAGTCGGTAGAGCATCAGACTTTTAATCTGAGGGTCCAGGGTTCAAGTCCCTGTTCGGGCGCAACGTCGACTTTTTAAAACAAAATACCGGGACTTTTGAAAGTGAGAACGAGGTTTAGGAGCTTCCGTTTGTTAGCCTCTTTGCTTTAGAAAAGGGAGTGAGATGTGGCGCGTGTACGCCGCGAGCCCAGGCGCTTTCCGGGGAGCAGCCCCGGTGCACAGGCGCCGCGAGATGCGCCGTGCGTCGCGGAGGCTCTGCAGCCGCCGGCCTCCGGGCAGCCGCCGGCGGTGCGGCCCGGCCGCTGAGGCGGACGGCGCGTCGCCAAGGCCGGGGCCCCCGCGCGGCCGCCGCCCTCCGGTCTCACCCAGAGTTTGGAGCGGGGCAGCCCTGGTCGGTTGTGGACGCTCTGAGGGCAGCCAGTGGCTTCCGTTAAGAGACGCCGTGTTCTGCCCCGCTGGCGGCGGGGCGCCCGGCGGGCCTCCCGTCGGCGTCCGGGGCGAGAAGGGCGGGACCCGGCGGGACGTGAACGTTCCCCAGGCGACGGCGGTGCGGCTGCTTCCTCACTGCTCTGGAGAGCTCCGAGCTAAAAGCGGAGCTTTGGAAGGTGAAGTTGGCAACTGAAAAAGCGGGGACGATGACGGACGAGTCCTTTAAAATTTTTTCTTTAAAATTTTCCTCAGGGTTTAAGACGCAGCCAGCGTCGCCGAAATAGCTCAGTTGGGAGAGCGTTAGACTGAAGATCTAAAGGTCCCTGGTTCAATCCCGGGTTTCGGCAGGACTTTTGCTGAGTGGGTCTGGAGTCCTTTCCTTCGTGTCTTCCCAAAGGCAAGC
The DNA here is from genome assembly GCA_006408695.1 of Aepyceros melampus. Taxonomy (NCBI): domain Eukaryota; kingdom Metazoa; phylum Chordata; class Mammalia; order Artiodactyla; family Bovidae; genus Aepyceros; species Aepyceros melampus. The sequence continues at coordinate 40,500 of SJXQ01005087.1, forward strand.
TCCCCACACGGTGAAGACGCCAAGAGCTTAAGCCTCTAAAGAAACCTGGACCCGGTCACACAGTCACTCCACTCAAACACTGTTGGGTGTTGGGTCGCAGCATGTGGCCTGACTCTCATTTATAATGGGGTCAGCTCAGGTCTGCAGGTGGAAGGTCTTGGGTTTGATGCCAGATATAATCACGTTGGGCTCGGAAGTTTTTCTTATCGGAGACAGACATGAAGACAGTGTTCAAAAACGTTTGTCTCTACAGCAGGACTGGCAAATCAGGGTCCCACCAGGGCGTTAGAATGGTCGAGATGGTTCCTGGCTGGAGAGGTGATTTATAAGCACGTGTCACGACCTAAAACATTTCTTGCAACCTCAGTTTTCTCACTTCTCTTCTCGTAAACAGTGCACGAACTGTTGCTGCTCAGAGCGAATGTTTGCAAATTTCCTGTCAGGAGCGTTGCCATCGTTACTCTGACGACAAGGATTGTCTTGGTTATGTGTTTATTGATGTTTTGAATATAAACTAATACTACATACTAGTTTTAAGGTAAAAATATCCAAAGACCAGTATCTATCATACAAAGGCTGTCAAAGACTGAGGTTGGGAGAGAAAGTTACCAGGCGCTTTCCTCCCCTTTCACTTTCTCTGCAAAACCCACCTCGGTCTGGCCTGCCTGCTGTTGTAAATTCCGGACTGAATCAAGTGTGTTTTGCACAACGTCACCTCAGAGAGTAGTGTGGACATATTCCAATTTGTTTCAGGAGTTTAAAATAACTACTGCCCGAACAGGGACTTGAACCCTGGACCCTCAGATTAAAAGTCTGATGCTCTACCGACTGAGCTATCCGGGCTCTCAAAAGTACTTTATCTCCTAGTCTATCCGCAGAAAATAGACCGCGCTGCCGTTCCTATTGGATTAAAATTCTGAGTCTTTTTGTTGATTAAGCGAATGGTGAAACTGCAAAATCAAGTTTGCCGGGGTCCAGCCCCGGTGGAGCCAGGGATATTCAAAGCGGGGACGGAGTGGGCGATAGGACAGGACAGGATAGGATAGGATAGCTCAGGAGAGGATAGTATAGTAGGAAATTAGTGGAAAAAAGGAGGCTGAATAACTTGGTTCACGGGGAAGGCCAATAAAATCTCAAGACGAGATTTGCACCATCTACGTGGGCCACCGGCGTCCGCTTGAATCTCTAAAGGGGCCCCACCGTGGATCCCTTTTCTCGCAGATCTTAAAGCCAGGGCAAGTAAGTAGTCGTGGTGAGCTTCCCCATTCCAGATGGGAATTCAGCCTGGAATCAGAGTACAAGAGGACAGGGACAAAGAGACATGGGGGGAGCCAGATTTCTTTTTTCAATGAAGAGTTCGAGAGAGAGAGTCATCCGAGAAACTGGTCCAAGAAACTGGTTCCAACTTTATTTTTCACATGGCCTTTTTATACAGAGATCAATGGGTATCACAAATTTTGGCAATGTCAGCAGCCCTGACTCTTATCGAGACCAGGCTTATTCTCTGCATACCTAATTGTATACACAAGTCTTAGGTAATTTACATCATCTTCTGGCCAAAAGGCCAATTCAACAATTTACAGCTCTTTTCTGATAAGTGTTATTTTTCCCAAGGTCTGGCACCATTCTCCGGAGGCACTAAACAAAGTTGCATTCTCACATAGCAAGGACACAGCAAGCAAGAGGGAGTACAATGATTTATAAAAGAAAGCAATTAACTCAAAAGCCTAGTGTTACTAACATCAAAAAACTACTACATATTTTTTTCCAAATATTGTTTGTATAGCTGAACTTCCCAGGTGCAAATAAGGAGGTCTGGCGTTGAGGCAACAGCGAGATCCTATCACTAATAGGGTTTTGGCTCTTAGAAAGGGTTTGTAACTTTAAAACACTTCAAGGCCTTTTTGCCCCTCACAGTTGAGGGGTTGTGAGCAATTCACAAGCTTGTAAAAGGTCAGGGGAACCTGTTAGGCAGGCTAGAGCATTATCAAAGGGGGGTTGGGCTGAAACACTCCTTTCAAATGCAGGAAGCTAAAGCTTTGATTAACTCTTTCCGAGAAACTGTCAGAGAATAGTGGGGAAACAGACAAATTCTTATTTTTTGGGGTACAATGCTCAGGAAAAACCAGGGAGAAATCCGATAACTCAAATTGCCCTGCCATCTGAATGTGCCACGTGACTCTGTCACAGGTGGGATTCCTCACGCTGGCCCCTGACACAAGTTGGAGCAGGCGCTTGGTGGAAGTCTTTTCTGATCTCATCACAGACTATGAAGAAAACAGTAAGTGCCTGCCAACCCCTGCTCTGACCAAAGGAGGATGCTCTCACCCCTTGCATCCTCAAGGGACCATCTCAGGAGGAATTCTGATTTAGTACCCTGGGCGCGTCTCCTGGGGATCTGGGGATTTCTAAACCCAATCTTGGTCTGTGAAGAGCCCCAGAGCATCTTGTGGGTGGAACCTTATGAATAATTGATTAGGTTTCCTGTCTTTATTCATCAGAACCTATCCAGGACCAAGACACGGTGGGCGTCCTCAGTGAGGCGGGAAGACACACGAAATAGATGTCAAGTTCTTGGGTGGTGGAAAGCCGGTCAACACCGGAAGTTAAGGGTCCTAACTAGTCTTCCAGCTGGTGATGATTCCCAGCTGAGCTGCCAGTGATGACTGGGGGCCTGAAGGCTCAGGAGGAGAATTCTGAGCAGAGGGAAGGGCAGAAGGGAAAAGACCTCCGCTAGTAAGTCTGAACATTGTCCTTGAAGGTCTCATTGAAAAGTTTCCATCAGGCTGAATTTTATATTTTTAGGAAGTCCTATTACCCTGGAGGCAACCCATGTTGCCTACCATTCTATCAAGCACTGAATGTTGCAGCCGTCAAGCCATCAGTCACTGCAGCTTCCCTGTTGGTGTACTCTACAGGGAATTCAGAACAGATGAAAAACAGGATATTGGCCCTAGATAGTTAAGATGCATGTCAAAGAAATTATTTCAATGAGCTGCGATCCTTGCATCATCCCATACTTAGAAAAGCACTAAAATAATTAACGTGAGATGTATGTTTTTCTGGTCTAGTGGTAATCTTTTGATGTTCAATTACATTTTTTTTCCCCTCCAGAAAAAATTCCTGTATATCCTGGGTCCTGCCTTACTTTTTTGGAACAGTTCCTCAGAGCTACCTGAGAGTCTGCTTCTCTGGCTAGTCTTCACTAAGGTCCTTGAATAAAACGTAACTACTAAGTTGTAGGTTGTGTGTGTGTGTGTTTCAATTGTCAACAGTAGGCCCAACCCCCCCCTTTTTTTTCTTACTTCTGCTCCTTCATTGCCATGTTATTCATCGAGGCGTTGGATAAGATCCCTTGAAAGAGAAAGGAAGGGAAGGGAATCCTATGGGAGTAGAGCCTCATAAGGGTTTTAGCTGTCCCTGGAATTCAGACACTTCCTCTGTTGGGCAAGAATAATTGTAGTTCTTTTATGGAGAAATGTATCCTGTAACCGAGTAGGATCCTAGGGGGCCTTCCTGGGACACAGGACAACCCTCCCTCCCCACTACAAGCTCTACCTGTCTCTTGTTTGTAGAAAAGGTTTCCTCTCCCAGGCCTCCCAAAGGCTAGCTCTAGAGGTAAGGATTGGAAACATGTGAACATATAGTAACAAAAGCTAGCAGTTGGGCCAGGAGTTTCTATTCAGTCACTAAGCCGTGTCCAACTCTGTAGCCCCGTGGACTGCGGCACACCATGCTTCCCTGTCCTTCCCTGTCTTCCAGAGTTTGCTCGAATTCACGCCCACTGCGCGCGGTGCTGTGTGGTCATCTCATCCTCTGCCGCCCCTTCCTGGGCAGGAGAACTGGCAACAGTGGAAACAGATCAGCCACGTAAGTCACAGAATCTTCAGTGCCTCCCTGAAGGACACAGATAACAGTATCTGATGCACATTCCTGAGGTGGTTTGCAGATGCTAAAACCACCACCAGAGGGAAAAAGCTAGCTGCACAGTGAGCAGACTGTAGCCTTGACACAAATGACTCCGTCTTGAGCAGTACCGAATCTGTGGCTTGCATACTTCCAGAAATTCGCCTCAAGAAAGTGGAACAAACTGACCCTGGAGTTGAAGATTAACTGTGATTAAAACAAGACGAGTCCAGCCAGACCACAGCGTTACTCATTTTGAGATGACCGTCAGAGCTGGCTGTGCTGCTCTGCCCACAAGCCCCACCTGCTCACCCCAGACACGTCCTGGTTTTTCCCTGTGAAATCTTTTTCTCTCCAGCTGAAAGCGTGGAGACGATTTGGGGTACACCCGTCTTCTGTCTGCCTAGGTTGCTGGCCTCCTGAAAAGAGCTTTCTTTTCCCACCAGTTGTTGTGTCTCTTGAACATTGACTTTTGAGTGAGAGCAGCTGAACCTGAGTTCATTTCCAGCTCCTGCTGGTAACCTCAGGAACTATGAACAAAGTTTAAAAAGTAATCCAGTATGGAAAGATATTCAAGTTACGTTGAACAAAAATGACAGAAGTTGCCAAACCATATGTATGACATATAATATGTGTGGAAGAGTCAAAGGATGTGCACAGGAATAGACATCCTTTCTGTATTAAACATGTGTACATGTATTAAATATATATATTTATATATTTGTTTTTTGCATATACATGAGATGTTTAAGGATAGAGGAACATCTTTGAAGTGTGTGTTTCCTCTAAGTACATCTGTGTTATTGGGTAAAAAAATCAAGTGCATATTGTTTTAAATAATAAATGAAGAAAAAATGTATCAGATTATTCTATCCTTCAGAGATCACATAGGCAGTCCCTCAGCTCAAAGTGTCCCTGATCCTGTGTTTTCTACAGACCCCAGCAGACAAAAGTGAAAAGCAAATTTCCCTCCCAGTAGGAGCTGGATTCAGAGAAGGCGATGGCACCCCACTCCAGTACTCCAGACACGACTGAGTGACTTCACTTTCACGTTTCACTTTCATGCACTGGAGAAGGAAATGGCAACCCACTCCAGTCTTCTTGCCTGGAGAATTCCAGTAACAGGGGAGCCTGGTGGGCTGCCGTCTATGGGGTCACACAGAGTCAGATACGACTGAAGTGACTTAGCAGCAGCAGCAGCAGAGCAGCAGAAGCTGGGTCTCCCTCTGTGCCTCAGGGTTTTGGAGGGGAGTTACTGGTGTCCAGGAGGACTTTCCCCTTGTATCCTTCTTAGTTCTTCTGGATGGTCTAAGAATTAAATTGATGAGACATATTAACAGGAGAAAATCAAAGAAAAGTTGAATAACATGTATACATGGAAGGGACCCAGAAAAATCAGTAACTTGCCAAAATGTCTGAAACCCTCACCACAAACATCTTCAGCTAAAGCCAAAAGAGGATGTTAGGGGTAGTGATTTGGGACCTCATAGGGGAAGAAGGCAACTGACATGGGGATGGAAAAGCAAATGTTTGATAAACCAAGGTTTGCTGGGCCGTGCAGAGGCCATGGGCAGGACAGAGGGGACTTTAATGCGGAGCCTGTGCTAAGTTTTTCCCTGTCTGCACACCTGTTAGGGTTCTAACTGTCTATGGTGATAGCTCCCTGCCCGGAACAGGCCCTCCATCTCCTTGCTTCAGGCAGTCAGGGAGAAGGTCAAAAGTCACACTTTGTTCCCGAGTCTTTTAGATGTCGACTGTTTTCAGCTTTAGACAATCCGCGTGCCAAAGACACATTTTGAGGTGGTGAATTTGCTCCCCTACACTGGTAGTGAAAAATCACCAGTGAAATTAGGAGCATCTTTCACAAATGAAGGTGTGGAGCCCTACGAATCATATGACATGGCTTTAACTAAGAAAAATAAAAGCAGCTTCCCGCACCCCTGCCGCAGGCGTTCCCTGTCTGATGAAGTCAATCCTCTGAGGAGCTGGTGAGCTTTTGGCATAACCTCAGCTTCTACCACAGCTCTGGGTTCAAAGCTGAGTACGGCTTTGAATGCAACTGGGGGAGCATGAAGATCTATTTGCTGTTCTCCTAAGCCAAACTAGATGGACAGGCACTGAACACGGAGAACCAAAGTCTCAGAGGGCGAAACAAGTGTTGATGGTGTGGAACTGGGTTGCTTAGCACAGAGAGTTAACCGGAGCTGTGTGCAATCTCATTTAACGTAGTGGTTTCTTCGTCCTCCATCCTGAAATGCCACCGTCTTCCCACTTTTCAAGTTCTTTGGTTTGGGACGTTCCCTCTAGTCCTTAAAGTCAGGGATCTTGCCTGTCTTTGCCACAGAGATCCCGGCTTGATCCCTTCCAGAGGGCGTCGGGTCCTGAGGACTCTCAGACCGTCGGTATTGCTGCGCCCACCACAGGCAGGCGCACCTTTGTCCTGAAAAAGTTCTGGGGCGCTCTGTCGTGCCAGCCCAGTTAACTGTGCCTAGCGCTTACTCCATCTGGGATTCTCCCATTTGCTAGCTTATAAACCATCTCTCCCCTCTCTTACTCTACTCTGTAAGCTTGCCGGTAAGGACCTTGTCTATTTGTTGCTGTTCATGTTATTTTCTGCTTATTCGTTTAATCTTCGCGTTCCCACAACCTCGGCGTTTAGAACGGTACGTGCGTTTAGAACAGCAGGTAGCATCGTCTTAAATGGTGACTGTTTCAAAAAGGGAACGTTTTTACTGCACACGGTGCCTCCTGCCGCCTTCTCTACCACGTGGCATCGCTTCACGCGGTCGTGTACTTTTTAACTTTCCAAGCCGTAAATTCTGAAGTTATTGCTACACTTTCCAGGTCTGCTACAAACTTTCAGATTAAAACGTCATCGCGCCTCTGGCTGGAAAAACAGGACCTGTTGTACCAGAAGTGGGGTTCGAACCCACGAGGATATAAATCCATTGGATCTTAAGTCCAACGCCTTAACCACTCGGCCATTCTGGTACCTGTCGAGTAAGCTTTATCTTTACGCAAATTGAGTCCTATTAAGCTACTGCTAAGTTGTAAAACAATAAAACTTTTTTATTCCTTTAAAATTTTTTAATATTCGTGGTGTAAAAGAACAACAAGGGAATGGGAGTGGGGAGGGGACGCTCAGCAGCTTTCACCACGACCTGCTAATTTCCTCAGGTCGAGTCAGCAGACACGGGAGCCGCATCAAAGCGATGGGGAAGAGCGAGGAGGCAGGACCGCCGGCGGATCACGCCTGCGGCCACGCAGCGCGGTGGGACGGGACCCCTCCCGACGTGGGCGAGGGTCGCTGGACTTGGTAGGCGACGTGCTGTCTCCTTCCGCACTCTTTCCTCATTTATCAAAAGAAAAGCGACTCTGGTGGGACTCGAACCCACAACCTTTGAATGCCTCCGTCTGTCTAGAAGTCCAATGCGCTATCCATTGCGCCACAGAGCCCGGTGCCCGGGCCCCCTCCGCGCAACTGGCATCAAGGCCGAGCGGCGGCGCCTGCGGGCACATCCAGACGGGCTCGCGGTCCCGGACACGGGGGAGCGCGCGCCGCCGCGCACAGGGTGCACGGGACTTGCGCTGGAGGTCGGCGGGCCGCCTGAGCGCTTCCCGCCGCGGGCGTCACCGGCCCGCCCTCCGTCTCGCTGACGGTGCGGAGGAAGAAGTCTCTGCGCGCGGTTTCTGTATCCCTTCCTGGCAGAGGCCCGCAGCGCGCGGTTCCATAGTGTAGCGGTTATCACGTCTGCTTTACACGCAGAAGGTCCTGGGTTCGAGCCCCAGTGGAACCACGAGGCGGGGGTCGCTCTCTTTTAGAGGCATTTTAAGTTGAGGTTTCCTGGGGCCCCTCAGCTTGAGTTTTAACCCGGGAAGTGGCGACTGCGACTCCCAGCGGGGCTTGGCCCCGAGCCCCAAGCGCAGTCGGGCCGCCGAGGCTTCCCCTTCGCGGCGTTTCCAGGCGCGAGCGCGCCGCTGCGCCTGCGCGCTCGCGCCTGCCGCTGGGCCGGCCTCCGGGTCCCTGAGGCGGCGGCGGGCGTCGCGCGCCGCTGCGCCTGCGCGCTCGCGCCCGCCCGCGGATCTGCTTCCGGGTCCCTGAGGGGGCTCCGCGGGCGGTTGAGGAGATCGGGCCGCCGTCGTCCGCCCTGCTCTGTCCACACCTGCTTGGCCGCGACGGACATCCCTACGGTCCCCTCCCTTGTTTGTTCATTACGTCACGCCCGCTGACCTGTCGCTTCATCTATTTAAGTTTACGGTACTTTTGGAACATGCGCAAACCCTGGGAGACAGGGACCGGGAGGCCCGCGTGCTGCCGCCCCTGGGGTCGCGGAGTCGGAGACGACCGAGCGCTGAGCAGACACGCTGGTGCGGGAGGGTCCACGCCAGCCCCTCTGTTTCTACAGTGGTGTTTCTCCGGCCAAAAATTTCTCTGTGACCAAATTGTAGCCGGCCCCTCTGAGCCCTTGTCGCAAATAACCGGCTTATGCTTGAAGAGACGGTAACACTAATACTGCTTTTAGTGAACTGCGGTGCTGGAGAAGACTCGAGAGTCCCTGGGACTGCAAGGAGCTCCAACCAGTCCATCCTGAAGGAAATCTGTCCTGAGTGTTCATTGGAAGGACTGATGCTGAAGCTCAAACTCCAATACTTTGGCCACCTGATGCGAAGAGCCGACTCATTGGAAAAGATCCCGATGCTGGGAAAGATTGAAGGTGGGAGGAGAAGGGGACGACAGAGGATGAGATGGTTGGATGGCATCACCGACGTGATGGACATGAGTTTGAGTAAACTCCGGGAGCTGGTGATGCAAAGGGAGGCCTGGCGTGCTGCAGTCTGTGGGGTCGCAAAGAGTCAGACACGACTGAACTGACTGAATTCAAGGCTGCACCTCCTAAAATGACCCAACTTTCAATTACAGAGTCTGCCTGAAAAAGCTGACTGCTGCCGCCCCGTTCTGCTTTTACTGTTTGTTGCAGACAGGAGCTGAATTTGCCCTCATCGCCTGTGTCTTCCTGCATCAGGCGGGCCCTTTACCACTAGCACCACCTGGGAAGCCCCTCTTCATAAAAGACTTATGATTATTGTACAAAAGGTAGCATGCCATAAGGACCGCTTCCCTGCCCCAGCAATATCCTAGAAGTCTTTCCATTTCCTTCTTAAGCGTTCACTCATCCTTTCGCTTCATGGTTTGGGTATAGCCCAGTTCTTTAATCTGTGCCTTTTAATGAGCAATTACATTGTATTCAATCTTACCATGCTCTAGTGGGTTTCCTTATTTGTAGGTTTTGAGTGGATCAGTCTGTAGAGTTATAATAGCAGAAATCTTGAATGGTCACTATTATCTAACCTGTTTTACAAGTGAAGAAGAGTAAGAACAGAGAAGTTCAGTGACATCCCAAGTCACATACTGCCCTAGAGAGACATGGTGCACATCAAAGCGATGATTCCACGAAGCCCAGCTCCTGCGTCTCCCCATGCATAAAAAGGGGCAAAATCAATTAACTTGAGATGGCTCTTTAAGTAGCAGTAATCTTTTGATATTTGACTTGTTTTTCTTTTCAAAAAACTGCTATACATCCTGGTCCTCTCCTCTTCAAAACAACCCCTCAGAGCTACCTGAGAGGCTGGATCCCAGGTTTAAGTCCTCAGTAAGTCCACTAAATAAAACATAATTCTTAGGTTGTGGGTCCCCCCCCGCTTCAACATGGGTTTTCAGGCCTCATTTCTGGAAATAAAAATCTCAGTTAAACTCTTAAAGGTTTGCTAAAGGGAGGATTATGGAAAAGGAATGTCTCCCTCTAGTGGTGAGAAGAGCACAAACGTATTTATTTAAAAGAACTTGGCTGCATAGAAAGCTGGGAATCTTAGTTCCCCAGCCAGGAACTGAACCTGCTCCCCTAACAGTAAAAGCACAGAATCTTAACCACTGAACTGCCAAGGAATTCCCTTGGGAAAACAGATTTTAATGTATACTATGTCTCCAAAGCACCATAGTCTTTTAGGAACCCAGTAATTGATTAATTGGGCTTCTCTGGTGGCTCAGATGGTGAAGAATCTGCTTGCAATGCGGGAGACCTGGGCTCAATCCCTGGGTAGGGAAGATCCCTAGGAGAAGGGAATGGCTATCCACCCCAGTGTTCTTGCCTGGAGAATTCCATGGACAGGAACCAGGCAGGCTACAGCCCATGGGATCGCAAAGATTTGAAAAAAACTGTGAGGCTAATACTTTCTTTAAAATCAGTTGTTTGTTAAAAGTAAATGTGTGGGTGTTTGTGTGTGTATGGATTTGTGTGTGTGTGTGTGTGTGTGTGTGTGTGTATTTGGAATCCTCAATTCACTATTTACCTCTAGAAAGTAAAGATTAAATGCTGAGAAAAGGTATGAAGAAGGGATTTTTTTTTGTATAAAAATTTATTTATAAGGAACCAAATAGCTATTGGTTATAAAGGAACATACTGACTATGGAAGACTATGATTCTGTATTCTTTGGTTCGAGAGGAAGTTTGAATTGTTCTTGACTTTCTGTCATTGTTCTTGATGTTTTTTCACATGGGTCGCTAGGTACAGAATTCAAAACTCTAGTCAGAGATCTGGTGAATGATTTTAATTATAGTCAGGAAGTAACAGTCACCCCAAAGAAGCAAATGTAGATTTTTTTTAATGCAGAGCTTTAAAAGTCCAGGATCAGATGTGAGTGTACGTGCATTTTGTCATAGCTTCTGTCTTGTGCTTCCCCAGCACCTGGCTGAAGTATCTCACTTGTCTGTACCTGGGTCTCTCTGGTTCCCTCTGACACCTGGGCTTGGACTTATCTCCCTCATGTGCAACCATCGCATTGTCCTGTCCTGCCTCTCTTCCACTGTGAGATGACACCCAGGGCCCTTGATGGGGCTGGTAGACCGCCTGAAATTAACCACTAGTGAGACACTACTGAGAATGGGCTTGCAGATGCCCTTTCTGCACTGCAACCAGCAGAAGATGGCCATGGCCTTCCAGAAATGTAATAACTTTTGTGTTGATGGTGAAACAGGAGGGAACTGGTTCCAAATCACGAAAGGAGTACGTCAAGGCTGTATATTGTCACCCTGCTTATTTAACTTGTATGCAGACTACATCATGCGAAATGCTGGGCTGGATGAAGCACAAGCGGGAATCAAGATTTCAAGGAGAAATAGCAATAACCTCAGATATGCAGATGACACCACCCTTATGGCAAAAAGCAAAGAAGAACTAAAGGGCCTCTTGATGAAAGTGAAAGAGGAGAGTGAAAAAGTTGGCTTAACACTCAACATTCAGAAAACTAGATCATGGCATCTGGTCCCATCATTTCATGGCAAATAGATGGGGAAACAGTGGAAACAGTGGCTGACTGTATTTTTGGGGGCTCCAAAATCATTGGAGATTGTGACTGCAGCCATGAAATTAAAAGACACTTGCTCCTTGGATGAAAAAATATGACCAACCTAGACAGCATATTAAAAAGTATAGACATTACTTTGTGGACAAAGGTCCATCTAGTCAATGCACGCATGCTAAGTCACTTCAGTCGTGTCCAACTCTGTGTGACCCCATAGACCGCAGCCCACCAGGCTCCTCTGACCCTGGGACTCTTCAGGCAAGAATACTGGAGTGGGTTGCCATTTCCTTCTCCACCATCTAGTCAAAGCTATGGTTTTTCCTGTAGTCATGCATGGACTGTAATACACTAGCATCTAAATGACATACCCACAGGCACCATGACAATTCTCCTAGAGGAGGAAATGGCAACCCACTCCAGTATTCTTGCCTGAAGAGTCCCAGGGTCAGAGGAGCCTGGTGAGCTATAGTCTGGTTGCAAACAGTCAGACACAACTGAGCCCATGTATCAGCATCATTGGTCTTTGATGGTTGGCCTCGGAATTGTCATGGTGACTGTGGGCATGTCGTTTAGATGCTAGTGTATTACAATGAGTGTATAATGAGGCTCAAGGTCCACTGGAAGTCAGATCTTCTGCCATCTTGGACCTCTTTGGTTCTAGCCAGTCTGTCACATCCTCAAGGCCTTGTCATTCGTTTAAAGGCTGTGGCCTGCCCGCTTCCCTCCTCCAGGGGATCTTCCTGACCCAGGGGTTGAAGCTGCATCTCCTGCAGATTCTACCTTGGCAGGCGGATTCTTTACCATTGTGCCACCTGGGAAGCTCACCACTACAATAGAGGATAAATAGAAGAGCTTGTTTCAGATGCCGTCAAATCCTGCCTGAGGCGACAGGAGTAGTCAGACACGCATTTAGCTGAGGTCAGATATCTCAGCTCTAGCCTTGTCTCAGCTATTTATCAATGACAAAAACTTTGATAAAATGTGAATCATCTCAGCTTGTATAAAGGAGACCTAGAAGTTTCCTTAGAAAAACAGAACTGATATCCTCAAAATGGGCAATGGCAATTTTCCACAAAAGGAGGAGTGGCTGGATTTTATAGGATGGACTCTGGTCCCTGAAGATCATTTTACTAATTGTTGCTTGGGCTACAGAAGGTACAGCCACAACTCAAGAACCGAGAGGTAATTTTCTTTCAGATTTCATTTCCTCACCTGTAAAATGAGGTGTTTGAGTGATATAAACTTTGGAGTTCCTTTAAGATTACAGCATCAATTCCCATCGCTTCATGGCAAATAGAAGGGGAAAAAGTGGAAGTAGTGACAGATTTTCTTTATTTGGGCCCCCAAATCACTGCAGACAGTGACTGCAGCCATTATATTAAAAAATGCTTGCTTCTTGGAAAGAAAGCTATGACAAACCTAAACAGCATATTAAAAAGCAGAGATATCACTTTGCTGACAAAGGTCCATATGGTCAAAGCTATGGTTTTCCCAGTAGTCATGTAAGGATGTGAGAGTTGGATATAATGAAGGCTGAGCACCAAAGAATTAATGCTTTTGAACTGTGGTGTTGGAGAAGACTCTTGAGAGTCCCTTGGACAGCAAGGAGATCCAACCAGTCAATCCTAAAGGAAATCAACCCTGAATATTCATTGGAAAGACTGATCCTGAAACTGAGGCTCCAATACTTTGGCCAACTGATGTGAAGAGCTGACTCACTGGAAAAGACCCTGATGCTGGGAAAGATTGAAGGCGGGAGGAGAAGGGGGTGACAGAGGAGGAGATGGTCTGATAACATCACTGACTCAGTGGACATGAGTTTGAGTAAACACCAGGAGATAGTGAAGCACAGGGGAGCCTGGTGTGCTGCAGTCCACGGGGTCACAGAGAGGTGGCCACAACTCAGCAACTGAACAACACCACCATCGTGAGCTAACGGCTTTGGGATCTGAGACTTCAGTTGCAGACAGTCTCGCCATGAGAAATCCTTACTGAAGCAATTATTTCAGATCATCTTCATTGGAAGGCGCTGCCATAGAGTGAAGATGGCCTCATCTGGCCTCCTGACGGTCTATTGATGAGGGTCTTCTACTGTGTGTGAGAAAATACCTTTCAGTTCTGACTCTCCCATTCCAGACTGCATGGTATCTATTCCTTTTCAGAAGGTCCAAGTCTCCTCCTCAGCCTCCGCATGGCTGCCTTCATCTCCTGGTTCCTCAGGGTGTAGATCAGGGGGTTCAGGACAGGAATGATGACAGTGAAGGTGATGGAGACAGCTCTGTCCATGGGGAGGGCGGAGAAGGGCCGGGCGTAGACGTAGATGCAGGGCACGAAGTGCAGGGTGACCACCGTGATGTGGGTGGTGCAGGTGGAGAGGGCTTTCCTCCTGCCCTCCCCGGAGTGGGACCTCAGCATCGTCAGGATGACTGTGTAGGACACAAGCAGGAAGACAAACCACAGGGTGGAGATCAAGCCGTTATTGGAAATCATCAGGACCTCAAGGGCAAAGGTGTCCTTGCAGGCGAGTGTGAGGACCTGCGGGACTCGCAGTAGAAGGTGTCCAGGACGTTGGGGCCGCAGAAGGGGAGGGGGAGTAGCAGGGAGATCTGCACGATGGAGTGGACGAAGCCCCCCGCCCAGGAGGCCACGATGAGGGCCGTGCACCGCCCCCGGCTCATGACGGTCACGTAGTGCAAGGGCTTGGAGATGGCCACGTAGCGGTCAAAGGCCATGACCGAGAGAGAGAAGATGTCCGCGCCCCCGAGCAGGTGGAAGAAGAACATCTGTGTGAAGCAGCCACGGAGGGAGATGGTCTTTGTCTCGGAAAGAAGGTCCGCCAGGACCTTGGGGGCGGTGACGGAGGAGAAGCAGGTGTCCAAGACGGAGAGGTTGCGGAGCAGGAAGTACATGGGGGTCTGGAGGCGAGACTCGCAGCTCACAGTGACCAGGATGAGGAGGTTGCCCAGCACGGTGGCTGTGTACACCAACGACAACAAAAGAAATAAGAGCTGGCTCAGTTCTCGGGACTGGGTCAGTCCTTGAAAAATGAATTCTTTCACCCTGGTGTGGTTTCCCTGCTCCATTCGGTCATGTTTTTTCTTCTTTCTCAACTTCCTGAAGAGAAGATAGAAAACAGACTATAGAAAAGATATCATTAAAAACCAAGGAGTGTGAATTATATGACTGGACTGCCTTGGGTGTTATTTTTGCAGTTATTTTCCTTTTGGGGAAAGACGCCAACTCCTGTAGATGGTGTTTTTTGAGTTATCTCAGAGCAAAACAAAGAGTGGGTTTTCAAAGGAGTGTTTAATTAAAATCTTTTCATACCATTCATGGGGTTCTTGAGGCAAAAATCCTGGAGTGGCTTGTCATTCCAGGGGTTTTCCAGTCATGGCACATAGAAGGGGGAAAGTGGAAGCAGTGACAGGTTTTATTTTCTTGGGCTCCAAAATCACTGCAGACATGAACTGTAGCCATGAAATTAGAAGATGCTTGCTCCTTGGAAGGAAAGCTATGACCAACCTAGACAGCATATTAAAAAGCAGAGACCCAAAAAAAAAAACAAAACAAAAACAAAACACAGCGACATCTCTTTGCCAGCAAAGGTCTGTGTAGTCAAAGCTATGGTGTTTCCAACAGTCATGTACAGATGTGAGAGTTGGACCATTAAGAAGGCTGAGCAGGAGCAACAGATGCTTTCAAACTTTGGTGTTGGAGAGGACTCTTGAGAGTTGCTTGAACTGCAAGGCAATCAAACCAAAGGAAATCAACACTGAATAGTCATTGGAAGGACTGATGCTGAAGCTGAAGCTCCAATAGTTTGGCCACCTGAGTCGAAGAGCCAACTCACTGGAAAAGACCTTGATGCTGGAAAAGATTGAAGGCGGGAGGAGAAGAGGGCATCAGAGGATGAAATAGTTTGTTGGCATCACTGACTCAAAGGACATGAATCTGAGCAAACTCCAGTGAAGGACAGGGCAGCCTGGTGTGCTGCAGTCCGTGGGGTTGTGAAGAGTAGGACACAACTTAACGAATGAACACCAACAAATTAATTAAAACACCTTAATTAGTATGTTATTCTTATTAAAAATGCTAAGTCTCATCATTTTATTCCTGAAAAACCACTGAATGCTCTGAGAAGTGAAGAGTCGAGCTTTGCTTTTGCTTTCAATGAACAGTCACGCGTCCAATTGTTAGGAAGTGGGAAACACACTCAGGGGAACAGTATTATACACAGTCTGTGGCTCTGACTGGAAGCTCATAGCTTCTCCTTCATTTTCTTCCACTGGAGACAATCTACGTGGCATAGTCTTGCTGGATCTTCATGATACCAGTGATCAGCAGTAAATTAAGGCCAGAAAGACAGTTTCCGTTTTACTTTCTCCTTCGGACAAACAACTTTGCAGCAGCTAAGACAATTTAACTGAGTGCATCTCTCTCTCTTCCTTTGTTTCTTCTTTCCTTCCTTCCTTCTCCTCTTCTCTCTTCTTTTCCTATTTAGTCTCCCTTCTCTTTGGTGTCATGCTTTCCTCTGATTTCTGTGGCCTAAGATCAGGACTTGGCAACTACAGTCTCTGCTTTTCACAATCTGTTGCCAAAGACTTCACCACCCCGGCCACTGGACCAGTGTGCTTCCTTCCTCAGTCCCCCTCCCTTTCGTCACCTACATTTGTGCATCACTTCGGCATTTGTAGAGGCTTTAGTTTTGCACAAAAGCAAAGATGTTAGTATCACACACTGCTGTATTTAAAATGGGTAACCAACAAGGACCTTCCGCACAGCACAGGGAACTCTGCTCAACATTCTGTGGCAGCCTGGACGGGAGGGGCTTCAGAGGAGAATGGGTTTTGATACGTGTATGTGTATGAGTCCCTTTGCTGTTCACCTGAAGCTATCACAACGTTTTTAATTAGCTATACCCCGATACAAAATAAAAAGTTCAAAAGAAGAAAAAAGATGTTAGTGTCAGCAGCCCTGCATGTGTGTGTGTGTTCAGATTCCCTCTGTTGAAGCACAGCTGGTCCACAGAGCACGCATGTTTTTGCTGTGCAGCCCTGCGTGTGTGTGTGTGTTCAGATTTCCTCTGTTGAAGCACAGCTGGTCCACAGAGCACGCACATTTCTGCTGTGTGGCAAAGTGACTCAATGACGTGCAGGTTTAGTCACGTGCATTACTGAATACAGCTCCGTGTGTTCCACAGTAGGACCTGGCTGCTTATCCACTCTGCATATAATACGCTTGCATCCGCTAGTCCCAAACTCCTGATGCATCCCTCCCCAACCCTCATCCTTGGCAAGCACAAGTCTGTTCTCTATGCAGCAGACCTGAATTTGAATGTAGATGCTGCCACTTAATTGGCAGGTAACTCTGAGCCTCAGTTTATCATCAGTAAAACTGAGTATCATCGTGTTTGTTTTACAGGACTGCGTTCCTCGAGGAGACTTGCTTAATACAGTCAACCTGAGGTGACACAGACCACCTCTCCCTGTGTGTAATACACTTACCATTTTGCAGGGTCAGTCTTTTACACATTTTTTTTAAAAATGCTGACAAAAATGCACTTTTGTACTTTTGTTGTAAAATGTGGTTCTTTGAAATAATTGCAACTCTATCTAATCTGGCATCTCAAAAGCAGATATGTTCCGTACAATGGGGTATCATTCAGTGATCACAGGAAATGAGGTACCAAGCCAGCAAAGGATGGGGATGAAACGCTATTCATCGCCAATCTGAAAAGGTACTTGCTGTATGGTCCCACTACATGATAGTCTGGAAATGACAACATAATAAACCGTAACTGAAAGATTATAACAGAATTATAATAACATTAATGGCTGCTGGGGGCTGGGTGTGGAGGCTGGGAGGGATAAATAGGTGAGACACAGGGAATTTTGGGGGCATCCCTGGTGGCTCAGAGGGTAAATAATCTGGCGGCCAATGAGGAGACCCGGGTCAGTCCCTGGGTCAGGAAGATCTGCTGGAGAAGGGAATGCCAACCCACTCCAGTATTCTTGCCTGGAGAATTCCATGGTCAGAGGAGCCCGGTGGGGTACCGTCCATGGGGTCGCAAAGAGTCGGACACGACTGAGTGACTCACACACACATGGGGTTTTCCGGGCACTGAAGCTCTTCTGTATGCCACTCAGATTGCGGGAACGTGGCACCGTGGAAACCCACAGAACGAACAAGATCGAGCGGCGTTTAAGGTCAGGGCCTCAAGCTTTCAGTGGGTCCTGATCGGACCGTCCATGTGCATGGAACGCTGTCGTCTTGCACAAGCACACACGACATTCTTGCTTTCCCGTATGTGGGAGGATCTGGGCCACATACCTGAATCAGTTACTGCCAGGGAAACTCCACACTGAAGCCAAATTTGCACCCATGATTCAGGTTAGCTTGAAATAGTATAAGTTGTTATTGTAAAGAGCTTTAAGAACACTCTAATTGTCATGCTATCGTTGTTAGTGATACTTAAAAGAATTCTCAGTAAATGCTTAAAATTCCTTTAAATCATGCTTTTAGAAGTACTGCAGTTCTTCAATACTAGGTCATTGAAGGGTAGATCTACTTTTTAAAAAACATTACTAAAATCATCCAAGTACTATACTCATCTTATGACATATGTTTTATTATCTGTTATTATTGGCAGGAAAATTGAAATACTCAGCACTAAGTGAGTTAATAGATAAAAGTGAATATCCATTATCTTTTATGGATAAAAACCATAATCTATTTTTATGATTAAGCTGTTAACACTATTTGAACTATTGTTTTTTATGGGAAAGAATAAGAATGTGATAAGTGTCTATTTTCCTCCCTTTTTAAAAGTAATGCTAAAGTATCAATATTGTAAACACATCTAGAATATGGAAAACTGTGATTGCAACCAACTTTCTTTTCCTCATAGTAAATAATCCAGTATGGCGTGGAAAGGAAACTTAAAATTTCCTTTAGCTTTCTTAACAAAAAGAGTGAGCCCTCATGCAAATCATGGACTTCAGTTAAGAATAATGTATCCATTCTAGTCTGTCAGTTTTTACCCAGTGGAGCCCACCGTGGACAGTGGGGGGAATAGGGGCAACTGGGCTGGTAGTGGGGAGCAGTAGTTGATGGGAGCTCTCTATACATTTTGTCCAATTTTTCTGTAAACTTAAAATTGCTTTAAGAAATAAAATCTATTCCTCTGAACCTCCCTGCCCCAACACATATACCAAAGGATAAAACAATTTAGAACATTTCTACTTTGCAAAGGAACACAATTTTTAAAGCACTTATCGCCGAGCTTCATTTGCTGATCCTAATTTGTTGCTGTTCTCTTGTTTCCAACCCTGTTTTAAAGAGAGTATTTAGAATGAGTTCTAGTTTGGGTGTTAACAGGCATCAGTCTATTGTGATTTTACCAACCAAAAAAACTATCCTTTGCACCTTTTTTCTTTTTAAAAATCAGCTTTGTTGAGGTGTGACTTACTTGCAATGAACTACACACACTTGAAGGTTCGGTTTGATGAGCTTTGACATATACATGCACCCATGGAACCATCACCAGATTAGGGTAAGGAACATCTCCCTCACCCCAAAGGTCGCTTGTGCCCCTGAGAACTGCAGAATTCTGGCACCTAAGGACCCTGTCCACACCTGCAAAAGAGATGACCAGCCACCGCATGGCCTCTGGAGACACAAGACAGTGTCCTTAGGATGACCCCGGGCCTCCTTTAAAGTGCCTGCCTGGGACAGCACAAAGCTACCGGGAGAATTCACCGTTTGTTCCAGCCAGCATCAGAGGTGGCCCCTGGTCTCCCTCGCTTAGAGCATCTCCGGACCAGTCCCGGCAGCGCTGGTGTACATCTCTTGCAGCTCAAAGCGAGTCTTTCAAGGACCAAGAGCCATTTCTTTGAATGTGATCATCATGAAGGAAGGAACCTCTGTCTCCCAGTCTGTGTAGGGGGTGACTGACATAAATGCCAGCTGGCAGACCAGCGGCTCTGCAATTTTCTGCCTTTGTGACTCTGCTGAGCCTAGCTTGTCCCCCTGCTTCGCGCCCCCTTTGATCACTCTGGGCCAGGAGGCACGAGCTCACCTCTGACACTTCTTCTTTCTGTCTCCTTCCCACTTTGAAGCCGTCCTTTTGTTCTGCTGAGGTTGTTCAGTTGCTCAGTCGTGTCTGACTCTCTGTGACCCCGTGGGCTGCAACACACCAGGCCTCCCTGTCCTCCACTATCTCCCAGAGTTCACTCACACTTACGTCTATGGAGTCAGTGATGCCATCCAACCAGCTCATCCTCTGTCGTCCCCTTCTCCTCCCGCCTTCGACCTTTCCCAGCATCAGGGTCTTTCCCAGTGAGTCGGCTCTTCACATCAGGTGGCCAAAGTATTGGAGCTTCAGCTCCAGTTAACGACTCAGATCTTTGCATCCCACTGTACTTTATGTCTCATTTTCCCATCAGAACAGAACTTCATGTTGCTAACTTTCCTCCTATTCTCTTTCCTTTGAAGGCCAAGCCGAACAAAGCTAATTTTCTTGGCTTACTCCCAGTGACCTATGAATCAATCCATCAGTAACTCCCCAAAGATTTCATCCCCTTCAAATGTTTTCTGTTTTTAAAAGGGCCAGTTATTTTTTTCAGAGTAAATATTTTAAAAGATTTTTGAAATAAAGTGATCAGAACATATGCAGCTTTTAGTTTTTTAGATAATGCATAGAGGATTTATTTTTTTTTTTAATTTAAACTACAGTGGGAAGTACTGTGGCTCAGAAAGAAGATACCAGCTTGGGAGATTTGAACTCTGAGGACTTCATGAAGCAACAGTGGAATTTTTAAAGGCATCTAAACTCCAGGATGTTTAGTCTTTTCATGAGTGAAATGGGAGCACACACTTCCTCAAGTCCTTTTGTAAGCAGGCAAGGTCTGCCCGGGATTACACAATATTAAAAGGATCCATTGATCCAGGTGATTTCCAGACCTTTGCAGCTTTTTTTAAAAAAATTAGAAATATTTTTGACTGCACCGTGGGACACATGGGAGCTTATTTCCTGACCAGGAATCGAGCCTGTGCCCCTTGTACGGAAGTGTAGTCTTAACTAGTGGACTTCCAGGTAAGTCCTCTGGAACTTTTAAAAAATAAATATATATTACATTATTTTTGTTTAAGTATAGTTGACTTATTGTGTTAGTTTCAAGTGTACAGCAATGTGATTTGGTTTTATATATACGTATATGTAAGTATCTATATTCTTTAAAAATATTTGTTTCCATTATAGCATTATAGTTTATTACAGGATATCGAATATAGTCTCCTGTGCTATAGCAAATTCTTGTTTATCTGTTTTAATATATGGCAGTGTGCATTTGTTAATCCCAGTTTATTCCCACCCCCGACCCCTGCTCTAGACCTTTGGAGCTTTAATTCTCAATTGTTTTAAATAGTGTTGCCCTCAATTATCTTGTGATGAGTCTAAGACTGTATTCTGTCTATTGCTTACCAGCATTTGAATCTCAGTTAACCTATAAATCTCCAGTGTGTCTTGAAAGTTAACCGATGGCTGATTGGTGGCAAGAAGTGCCAGGGGCAGTTCGTCCTAGTGGTGACAAGAATGGGCTTTCAAACTCAAAGGCACGAGATTCTGTGCAGAAGGGAGCGGTACAAGTGATCACTGATCCAACTGAAAAATGCTGAAAATGCTGCTCCTCCCTCCCCAGATATTTGCACAGCTAAGAGAGTAAACACGGAAGGGGGGAAGACAGATGAGAGTCTCTGTGTATGTGTGTCTGTTTGCAACAGGAGAGAAGAAAAGAAAGCAGAAAATGATTGTTCATGTTTGCTTTATTTTTTGCTTTCGGCAAGAACGAGTTCAAGACCCCAAGAATTTCTTTAGAAGTAGATCCAGGGACCAATCGAGAGGGTAGCCTTGACACACAGGCCACTATGCCTAAAATAGACAGCTAGCGAGCTGCTGTGCAGCGCAAGGGCTCCGCTCCGCGCTCTGTGAGGACCTAGAGCGTGGGCGGGGCGGATGTGTGCGTACACTTGGCTGGCTCACTTTGCTGTACTGTGGAAACTAACGCAACACTGTAATTATATTTCAATTTAAAAAATTAATGTACCACTCACAAAAGAAATCTTCATAAAAGCAAAATGATAACTTCTAAAGGGAATATTTTAATCTAAATAATAAAGTTTAAAAAGAATAATAATAATGATAAAAAAGGGCCAGAGAAACCCATTCTGATAAAACAGGCTAGGGAATCGCCTGGCCATCCTGTGATTAGGACGCCGTGCTTTCACTGCTGGGGCCTGGGTCCAAACCTGGTCAGGAACCTAAAGATCCTGCGAGCTGAAAGGCTCAGCCGAAACGCAAAACAACAGTAGCAACCAAATAGCAAAATCCTCCAACCAAAACAGGCTTAATGAACGTCGTGGAGCCCCCAGCTTGAGGGACTCCTCACCCCCTCAACTGTCTGCCACGCGTGTGCCCCCCGCAGCCCTCTTGACAAGCTGGCCTCTCTCTGCTCCTCAATGACCCTTCCGAATACTGATGGGCTAATTGCGCTGCGCCTCTGAAGGTTTGAGCTTTAATTCCAGCATCCTCTACCTTTCAGGAGCATTATTACCATTCAGTGTATTTCTGAAATCCACAATAAGAGTTTCCAGGCTGGTAGCACATGGGCACACAGGCCCGCACCCCAAAGCCCCAAAATAGTGCCACTGAGAGCTCCTGACCCTAACTCCTACCTGAGAAGTCGTGCTGGCCGTCCGGTGCCATCCGCTGACCTTAGGAGTCATGGACGCTCATGAGCAGTCCCCTTTAAGGCGGATGTGCAGCTGGGGGTTGGCCGCACATGATCTTCCCTCCTGCTGCCGAGGGCACAGGGCGGGCTCCAAGAATCACCTCCTTTTGGTCCTGCCACCCAGCCCCAGGTGCTGCTGCCCCGAGTGCCAGTCCCTCAGCTCCGGGCATGCTTCCAGGTGTGATTGTTGAACTTGAGTGGCCAGACTTTCCTAATGGGTTGCCGTTCCCTTGAGTCTTATTAAGAAATTGAACACGCACCAGAAAAGGTATGCGAACGTGCACATCTTGGTTTTGAAATTCTCCTGGTGCGGGGGAGAAGTGACTTCTCTTCGATCTTCTGATTAGAAGCCCAGGATCTTTGCCTGAAGGGCTCACGGGGACAGACAGGATTCTGTCTCCTTAAGAGATGAACTCAGGGAAAGTGAACAGAACTCCCTGGAGAGTGTGTGCAGCCTATTTCATTTCATTTCTTTTTTTTTTTTTTTTAAGGCAGGTAGTTTGCTTGTTGTCCTGATAGTATACGTAATCAGATGCATCGTAGAGACTTGGAGAGGCATTTTTTCTTGTTTTCGCCCAAACTCCTCATACAAAGAAGGCAGGTAAACAAAGGATGGGTTGGTACCATTCATTTCTAAGTATTTACTGAGTGTCTCCCTTGTTCCAGGCCCTATGAGCCCCAAAACTCCATTTCCCCCCTCCTCTTATTTTCAATATCATTTTGAAACCTTGTCTCTCACCATATACCCATGGCTTGTCTCACTTGGATACAGGGCACACCTTCAACTCAAAATGTCTAAAATAGATCTGATCATTGCTCTCAAGAACTAAATACTTCCGGCACTTCCCTGGTGGCCCACTGGCTAACTCTGTGCTCCCAAAGCAGGGGGCCCAGGTTCGATCCTTGGTCAGGGAATTGGATTCCACATGCAGCAACTGATTCTTTGCACGCCACATGAAAGACCTAGGACAGCCAAATAAATAACAAATATTTTTAAAGAACTAGGACTTCCTTGGTGGTCCAGTGGTTAAGAATCCGCCTGCTAATGCGGGGGATCTGGGTTCCATCCGGATCTGGGCAGATTCCACAGGCTGGGGGAGCTAAGCCTGGGGGCCACAAGTACTGAGGCCCCGGAGTCCATGCTCACCAACAAGAGAAGCCGCAGCAGTGAGCAGTCCGTGTTCCACAGCTGGAGAGTAATCCTGACCTTCCGCAGCTAGAGAAAGGCCGAGCACAGCAGTGAAGACCCCGTGTAGCCAAAAACAGGAAAAAAGAGAAAAACTCAGTCCTTCTTTCGGTGGACCTGGCACTGTTATTGTCCTTGTCACAAGGCCTCAGTGTCTCTGAGGTGCCTCTGGCACCTCCCTTTACCCTTTTTCTGGGAGAAGGTCTATTGTAACTCATCCTGAATCAAATGCTTTTAGGTTTCTTCCATCATTTGCAATCATTGTTTCCTAGTTTATTTGGAAAGCTTGTCAGTTCCTGCTCTAATATTCATGCTCTTGTGCCATCCCCCTGCCTTGTGTGTGGACCGGACTTAGTTAACTTGCGTCTAAGGGTGAGACGTTGGCAAAAATGATAGCCTGCCCCTTTCCAGACCAGGCTATAAGAGCCCATGACTTCTGTCTTGCTGACACGCGCTGTTCCTCCTTGTTTGTGAACTCTGGGGAAGTGAGGTGCCTGTGAGAGAGGCCCTCGAAGGCTAGACTCTCCAGCCACAGCCAGGAAGGAACTGCAGCCCCCAGGCCGATGGCTCACCGCATGAGTAATCTTGGAAGCTGACCCTTCCCCAGTCGAAACTTTAGATAAGACGGCAGTTCTCAGTTCATGTCTTGACTGCGGCCTTGTGAGAGACTCTATGCAGAAGATGAAGCTGAGCTGTGCCTGAATCCCCAACTCACACAAACTGTGATTTAAGAAATGTGTGTGGCAGATGAATAGAACAGACTTTTGGACTCTGAGGGGGAGGGAGAGAGAAGGGTGGGAGGATTTGGGAGAATGGCACTGAAACATGTACACTATCATGTAAGAAATGAATCACCAGTCTATGTTGGATACAGGATACAGGATCCTTGGGGCTGGTGCACGAGGATGATCCAGAGAGTTGATATGGGGTGGGAGGTTGGGGGGGGAGTAGAGGATGGGGAACTCATGTACACCCGTGGCGGATTCATGTCAATGTATGGCAAAACCAATACAGTATTGTAAAGTAAAATAAAGTAAAAATTAAAATTAAAAAAAAAAGAAATGTGTGTGGGACGTCCCTGGGTACAGGGGGTGGGAATCTCTGCCATTGCAGGGACACGGATTCCGTCCCTGGTTGGGGAAGATGCTACATGCCGCAGAGCAAGTAAGCCTGTGGGCCACAGCTGCTGAATCCACACTCTGGAGCCCTCAGGCCTCGATGACTGTGCCTGCTTGCTGCAACTGCTGAAGCCCGTGAGCCCTCAACAAGAGACGCTGCCACAAAGGCAGGAAGCCCGCCCACTGCAGCTAGAGAAAGCCCGTGTGCAGGAACAAAGACCCAGCACAGCCATAAATAGATAAATAAAAAGAAATGGGTGCTGTTTTAAGCCACTAAGTCTTGGGGTAATGTGTTACACAGCAATAACTCACTCACATCGTACTGAGCTAATAGTCTATTATCGAGTAAGAGCTATGTGGACAATAGTCTCTTTCAGACTCGGAAGACAAGTTACATAACAGTAACAACAGCAGAACTCTGCAGGTCCGTCCGGGGTGGAGCTTTGTGGCTGGAATCTCCTGGTTGCTTCAGTATAGTTTCTGTGGTGCTGAGCCCACTAGCATCTTGGAAACTAAGCTGAAGAAACCTGACTTTTCTTTGAATTTTTCAAAGACATCCAGAATGACAGGATCACTCCTGAATTAGCCCATTTGTGTATATAGATACATTTATTTGCTTATGAAAAATACAATGGAAGTTTAAAATCAATGTTTCTGGGGTAGGAAGAAACATCACAAATGATAGGGCCAAATATTGGAATGTGTGTAGAATAAGCTAGAATCAGTTCAATATCTAATTGTTCCTTAAGAAAATGTCCCTACTTAGAGGAAAATATGTATATATATTGATCCAAGTAATCATTTGATGTCGTGGTGACACACAGGTAAATCTAATGGTCTTCTGAATTGAGCGGCTTTTCCTCCTTGTGTTTTATCAGGTTGTTTTTTTGCATGTTGTAAATGGTCCAGGTCAGCTTCATGAACAACTTTTGCTAGGTTACAGTCGTTTGTGGGGTCCTACGCTTGGGAACAGGCTTCCCTGCTAGCTCAGCTGGTAAGGAATCTGCTTGCAATGCAGGAGACCCCAATTCGATTCCTGGGTTAGGAAGATCCCCTAGAGGAAAGCATGGCAACTCACTCTAGTATTCTTGCCTGGAGAACCCCCATGGATAGAGAAGCCTGGTGGGCTGCAGTCCAGGGGTCGAAAAGAGTTGGACAGGGCTGAGCGACGCACACACACTTGGGAACACAAACTGAAGGTATAGGTCTTTGGTTATTTAAAATTTTGCCCAGTCATAGCAGTTTTGCTCAAGGTAAAGTCAACAGAGAAGAAGGGGGAGAAAAGACACCTTCGTGAAAAGTGTAGAGGAGCTGGAGAACAACGGCACCAGAGTAAGGATGGAACCAGGCAGTAAAGGAGGATTTACTCTCAAATGGATCCAAGTGAAGATGAGTTACGGCTTTCCTGGGACTTTGATGCTTGGAGGAAGAACATCTAATATTGAAAAATAATTCAGAACATTTTTGAGTGGTGGAAATAGAACAGGACAGTGGAAAGGACAATAAGAAGAAGACACTCATCTCTGCAGGAGCCTCTGTATTAATAAATGTTGGCTTACAGCAGGCATTCCTGGATGGTACTGCTGGTCGGGAATCTGCCTGCCAATGCAGGAGACGCAAGAGACGCTGTTTCAATCCCCGGGTCAGGAAAGTTAGACTTCTTCATCTCATGTCTCTTTCACTTCAGTGGGGTTCTCTGTGTGTTCCAAGTGGGCAGACTCCTCCCAGCAAACATTTCTGTGTATTAAGAGACTCCTCAACACAATGTCCCAGGCGTTGTCCTCTGATCCGGTGGTGACATCTTAGCGATGAGTCATAAATGTCAAAGAGCGTTCTAGCGCTCACCGTTTTTCATGATCTCGCCTCTTCTTTCTGGGTGCGGAGCTAGATTGCGTTCCCCAGACTCCCTTGCAGTTAGTGGGGCTGTAGGAGTAAAGGCTGCAATACAGTCTGCTTTCGGGACTGGCTCAAACGGACCCTCTCCTGCGCATGTACATATATCTGGTCACATCAAGCAGCTTTCAGGGTCTTAGCTCCCCGACCAGGGATTGCATGACGAGACTGCCAGAGAAGCCCCTGATACCTATCTCTGAATTCTGGTATTATCTTGTCCGCACAGACGCTAAGCCCTTTCTGAAGGCAGGAGTCTCCCCCTCAGCCTCCGCATGGCTGCCTTCATCTCCTGGTTCCTCAGAGTGTAGATCAGGGGGTTCAGCAGAGGGGAGATGACAGTGAAGGTCACGGAGACGGCCCTGTCGGTGGGGAGGGCGGAGAAGGGCCGGGCGTAGACGTAGATGCAGGGCACGAAGTGCAGGGTGACCCCCGTGATGTGGGCGGTGCAGGTGGAGACGGCTTTCCCCCTGCCCTCCCCGGAGTGGGACCTCAGCAGCGTCAGGATGGCCGTGTAGGAGATGAGGAGAAAGAAGAAAATGAACCAGCTGACTAATCCATTGTTGGAAATCATCAGGAGCTCCAGAGAGGAGGTGTCCGTGCAGGCGAGTGTGAGGACCTGCGGGACGTCGCAGTAGAAGGTGTCCAGGACGTTGGGGCCGCAGAAGGGGAGGGGGAGCAGCAGGGAGATCTGCACGATGGAGTGGACGAAGCCCCCCGCCCAGGAGGCCACGATGAGGGCCGTGCACCGCCCCCGGCTCATGACGGTCACATAGTGCAGGGGCCTTGAGATGGCCACGTAGCGGTCGAAGGCCATGACCGAGAGAGAAAACACGTCCGCTCCCCCGACAGGTGAAAGAAGAACATCTGAGAGACACAGCCGTTGAAGGAGATGGCCTTCCTCTCTGCGAGCAGATCAGCCAGGACCTTAGGAGCTGTGATGGAGGAGAAGCAGATGTCAAGAACAGACAGGTTACGGAGCAGGAAGTACATGGGGGTGTGGAGGCGCGGTTCCCAGGTCACCGTGACCATGATGAGGAGGTTTCCCAGCAGAGTCGTCATGTAAACCAGAAACAAAAAGACGAACAAGACCCAGCTGAGCTCTCGAGACTGGGTAATGCCCAGGAAAATGAATTCCTTCACTCTGGTATCATTTCCCTGATCCATTGGTCACGGATTCCTTTTCAAGTGCATCATCTCTGGAAGAAATAACAGCACAGTTAAAGGATGTATTAAGAGATCTATCCCTGTCTTTTCTGGTGCCTGGGTTTTGGTGTTGGCCCTGGAACTTATTTTCTGTGCAGGCTCTGTGCCTGCAATTCTGCATGCCATTGTGAGGGAGAAGATGACCCACGTTTCCGACGGGAGTCGTTAGAGCAGGTCGGTTCTGTCACTGTCGTCACTGAAACATGGGCGACAGCTCTGTGGACCTATTCATTTCTCCATGTGCTGTAACACGTGACGCTTGCAGTGATAAAGAGTAAGCATACACTTTAGGAGAAGTGAAGAATTTGGGTTCTCAAACAACATCACTATGAGAATTAAAAGAACCCTCAAATGGAAGAAGATATTTACAATACTTATAGCTGAGAAAAGATTGACATCCAGAGTATGTAAACAACTTCTGCAAATCAGTAAAAGAACGTAGATGTGCAAAGCAGAAAATGGCCAAAGCTTCACCAAAGGGCTTTTCCTGGTGGCTGTGTGGTGAAGAATCTGCCTGCCAGTGCAGGACACATGGGTTTGATCTCTGGTTGGGGAAGATCCCGCTCGCCGTAGAGCAATTCGGCCCCTGAGCCCCAAGTATCGAGCCTGTGCTCCAGAGCGTGGGGGCCGCGGCTACTGAGCCCGAGCACCCCAGAGCCCAGTGCCCACGGCAGGAGAAGCCGCCGCCAGGAGCCCGCACACCACGCTAGAGGGGAGCTCCCACTCCCTGCAGCTAGAGAGGAGCTCCTGCTCCCTGCAGCTAGAGTCTGCGCAGCAAGGAAGACCTAGCACGGCTGAAACAATAGACACACATTTAGTAGAAAAAGATTCACAACAGAGTATCCGAAAGCGGATTCAGCTTCATTAATTATTACCAGGGAAACGCAAATTAAAATCACAGCAAGAAACTGCTGTGCACGCACAAAAGGGCTAAGTTAGAAAAGATGAAAAGCATCAAGTGACGGTGAAGCTGTGGGGCAGTTGGAACCTTGCTGGTGGGCTGTAAATTAGCCATTTTGCTGTTTGATTATATCTGCTAACACTGATATCTGTGTCTTTATTAGCTGTTATTTTAAGATGGAGATCTCTATGTGTCTCTCTCTCATCCATCTACCTATCTCCATCTTAAGAACAATCTATTCTGTTCTTAAGACGTATGGACATATGTTGTGTGTACTGGAAGACATATCCTAGAATATTCATAGCACTGTTTGTAATTGCCTCAAACTGGAGAACGGCACAAATACCCGCTAACAGTAGGAAAGATGAACTGTTAAATCCACACACTGCTACGCAGCAATGGTTTTAGTTCCTCTATGCCCCCATCCCCACTCCTTTTCTTTTCTAATCTTAGGAAGGCTTATAAGTTAGTCGCTCAGTCGTGTCCGACTCTTTGCAAACCCATGGACTGTAGCCTGCCAGCCTCCTCTGTCCATGGAATTCTCTAGGCAAGAATACTGAAGTGGGTTGCCATTTCCTTCTCCAAATCTTAGGAAAAGATCCTTTAAAGAGCACAGTTCCCCAGGCAGCATTCTCCTATTATTCACGCAGAAAAATAAGAGAGGAGCCCCTTTTTCATTTCATTGCCATTAGTGCTAGTTGTTTATGTGAACAACATGGAGTGATGAGAATAATGTTGTTGTGATAAGAATAAATGTTTAGAATTGTGATCACGGAAAATTTCGGCCTCAAGAATCCTAATATTCCCCACGCTAACTACTTACGTTAACCAATGGAGAAATCACCCTCAAAGTCTTTGGTTAATCCGGGACGTAGAAGTACTTTAATTGACGGCAGCATCTTATTCTAGAATCTTTCTTTCGGAAACTGGAGTGATCAGTGAGCAGCTTTCACATCTTCTGCTCAGGAAACCACTGCGGCAAGACTGCAGCTTCGCGTCAGCTGTTCTCCCTTCCTTCTTGCTCCTGCTTTTCTTCTCGATTTCTGCTTTCTTTCCTTCCTCTATATACCGTTTCTAGGGTTCTCTAGAAACCCAATACAGAACCAATAAGATCTGTATTCATATCTGTATCCATCACACATGTGGAGCTTCCCTGGTGGCTCAGCCGGTAAAGAGTCCGCCTGCAAGGCAGGAGGCCCCAGTTTGATTCCTGGGTTGGGAAGATCCCCTGGAGAAGGGATGGGCTACCCACTCCAGTCTTCTTGGGCTTCCCTGGTAGCTCAGCTGGTAAAGAATCCGCCTGCCATGCGGGAGACCTGGGTTTTCCTTTTTCCTTTCCTTCCTCTACATACCGTTTCCATGGCTGTGTTAGGGTTCTCCAGAAGCAGAACCAGTAAGACCAGCATTTATGTGTGTATCCATCATACGGCTCTATGTACATACACACACACACACGCACATTTAGTGAAAGAATTATCATGCGAAATTGACTTGTGCTGCTCTGGAGGCTGAGAAGCCCCTCAGTCTGCCTTCTGTGAGCTGGAGGCCCAGGAAAGCTGATGGTGGGATTCAGCCCTAGCTCTACGGCGTGAGGACTAGAGGAGCCAGTGGAGTAAAATGACGAGATGGCCGAACTTGAGGCCAAAATAAGGGGTCCAAGGACGCCCCTGTCGGTCCAGCGTCTAAGGTGCCACGCTCCCACTGCCTGGGGCGCGGGCTTGATCCCTGGCCAGGGAGCTAAGGTCCCACATGCTGCACTGTGTGGCCAAAAGTAAGTAATAAAGTGGAAACTGGGATTTTTTTCCTTTCTCTTTTTATCTTTCTTCCTTAAAAAAAAAGAATGGGGGTTACATTTCTCCTTCGTCCACCTCTTTTGTTCTACTGGGGTCCTCAACAGGTGGGAGGATATCCCCCTGCTGGGGGACGGGTGACTAATCTGATTTACTGAGTCCCCAAATCCAGACGCAAATCTCATCTGAAACAGCCTCTCAGACACACCCAGCAACCAGTGTTAATCCGAATCCCTGCGGCCAGTCCAGCTGGCACATAAAAGTAACCGTCACAATGACATCGAGGGAATGGTGACTCTAACACAGATCCTCTCCGGAAGGCATTTACAGTTAAGACAAGAAGCGTGTTCAGCTTGTGGAATCGGCAGAAAGAAAAGTGAGGCGGTACAAAATCACAGGGAGATATATGAAAAACCGTCCCACCTGGACACAGAATATCTGCAAACCTCGTCCAGGAGGCCTGCGGGGCAGCATCACACCTACACTCCCATTGTGGATACACCTTTGTGTATCATCTGGAGCATGTATGCCATTTGGGATTGACCACTTCCTAGCTGGTTTGACCTTGAGCAGGTTACTCAATAATAGTGCCAAACTCATGAGAAATACACGTGAGGCTCACAGGATGTGAATTAGAGTCAGTTCTCAGCCTGCACCACTAGAGTTGATTTACAATATGGTGACAGTTGGGCGTGAACTCAGGCAAACTCTGGGAGGTGGTGAGGGACTGGGAAGCCTGGCGTGCTACAGTCCGTGGGGTCTCGAAGAGTTGGACACGACTTGGCGACAGTGACTCAGACCCACCTCATAAGCAGGGCTCCTCTAAGGGGCAGGCGAGACCGCATGACTGTTTTGCGAACTAGGAGCTGCTGAGGAACCTGAGTTGCCAGTCGCTACCCTGTCTCAGCAACTTTAGGCACACGCTGCTTCCTTACACAAGCCAGGTCCCTTTCGGGGACTTGACTGAGAGTGGGTTATCTTGCCACTGACCCTGTGGTTCAAAGCCCTCTTCCCAGCACTTTGGAATAAGTGCAAAATGCATTTATCCTCTAGGGATGTTTTTCTTTTTTAAATACAGCGATTTAAACTAAGGCATATGTTAAAAAAAATCAGAGTATTATATCACACACCTGCTTATAACCATAGGTAAGTTTATCTCTGTATGCAGTCATAAATATAGGTATTTATATTAAAAAATCTTTATAGAAAGAAAATAAACTATAACCCTCACTTTGA
>SJXQ01005087.1:72154-85779 GCA_006408695.1 Aepyceros melampus
GGTGGGTGGGGTGGGGTGGGGTGGGAGTCCAGGCAACTTTCAAGGTTTCAGCATTATAGAAATGTGAACAGAATAATGGAGCTCTGCTTTGATAATTTTTTCTTCCTTTTCATGAGCATTTATGTTCATTTTATTGCTTCTAAAAGCCATTGTATCCATGTGAAATAAATATCATTATCCTGATTTTATAGAGGAGCAGACACAGAAAGATTGAGTAACTGGTCAAGATCTGACTACTGGTAGATCCATGTCTCAAACCAAGAGCTGTCTTAATCCAAAGACTGATGCTAATAACTACCACAACCATACTTCTTCCGGTGTCGATCAGCCCTTCTCAGAAAATCCTGCAGAGAAAAATAATCTTTTGGCAAAGCAAGTGAAAGTAGAGCGTGGGTGTGAGATGGGAAAGGTAGAAGCCGGCACACAGTGAGTGAAAGGTTTCACTGGGAGTAACTTACATAAGAGGATGTCAGAGTGACCTGAAAAAAATGCGGAGTTTGATAAGTAGACTTTGCGTTTTTCAGAGGCACCTTCACCAAGAAGCTCTGTCAACCACATAGTGTTCCAATGCAAGGTGCAGAAATGAGTTCTCAGTCGCATGACCTCAAACACAAACTCCTCCTGAAAATCTTGAATCTTGTGGGTCCCTAAGGATGCCGTCTTTGTTCAGAGCAAGAAGGATGCTTTGAAACTGTAAGATTATGCACATTGCATTAAAACACAGGCATGGGGGTGGGGGTGGGGTAGTGGATAAAGAAATACAATTGGGGGGAGGGGTAAATTCAGAGTTTTGGATTAACATACATGTTAAGAGTGAAGTCACTCAGTCATGTCGGACTCTTTGCGGCCCTGTGGACTGCAGCCCACCAGGCTCCAAGACTCTTTGCGACCCCATGGACTATAGCCTACCAGGCTCCTCCGTCCATGGGATTCTCCAGGCACAAATACTGGAGTGGGTTGCCATTTCCTTCTCCAGGAGATCTTCCCAACTTAGGGATCGAGCTCAGGTGTCCCACATTGTAGCTTTACCATCTGAGCCAACTTCCCTGCTTCCCTGGTGGCTCAGAGGTTAAAGCGTCTGCCTACAATGCAGGAGACCTGAGTTCAATCCCTCGGTTGGGAAGATCTCCTGGAGACAGGAATGGCAACCCACTCTAGTATTCTTGTCCCACTCCCCAAAAAAGGGGGCTCAAAGAAATACACATTACTATATAAAAATTAGATAGCCAACAAGGAGCTACTGGATAGCACTGGGAACTAAATATTCTGTAATAATCTATAAGGGAAAATAACCTGGAAAGGAATACATATATGTAGAGCTGAATCACTTTGCTATACACCTGAAACTAACAGAACATTGTAAATTATACTTCCATCAAAAAAAAAAAAAGAAATACGATTTTTTGTGTTTTTATAAAGTGAAAAGGATCAGGAAATTTTCATAGAAATCACCCCCTTTGGGGACCGTCCTTTGAGAACAAGCTTTTTGGATGCTGTAGAGCCGGCAAACTCGGGCTCCCCTCCAGCCCAGCTTCCCACCAAGTGTGCTGCCCAGGTGCTACATGGAGTGGAATCTCAGAGAGGTGCCCCGTCACAGTTTTCTCTTCTCCTGTACTGAAAAGTGTCTGCTCTTGATTGAATCCCTCCAAGTGTTAGGAACATTATTCATATTCAGTATCACAGAAGAGTACAGATTAGCTAGCCGTTAAAACACCTTACTCAAAGCTTTCCAAATTCCATTCCCAGCCAAGAAACAAAGCTGGCCCGAGTGCATATACTGAGTCAGGAACTGCTGTCTTGGAGAGCAGTTTTTCCAAGGCTGTTGCCTCCGGAGAGCCGGGGTATCAGCACCTTCTCAACTACCTTGAAAACAATTCAGATCTCAACATCTCACCAAGTAAAGATGTTTCATGTCCTTGGAGCCACCTGACCTTCTTCTATTTTGCAAGCTCCAATTCCCTTTTTCCTCATAGTGAAAAGCTACCACTTTTCTTGGTTTCATTAAGAGTTTGCTTTCAAGAAGAATATTCTGCATACTTACACCTTTCTGAAAAGTCTGCAGTTTTCCACTTTCGGACGCTCACATCCGCCAGCACCAAACGACTCAGTCTCCAAGGGAAAAGTTGATCCTCTTATGACGCTCCCTCTGCATCTTAGAAGAAGTTGGTTCTGGGGAAATTCTGTTTCCTGGACAGCCTACCTCAAGGCGAGTGGTTTTGCTGTTTTTCCTCCAGGTGGGAAATGGCATCCTCAGGAAGTCACACCATCTCGTCTCTTCCGTGTTGCCTTGCAGGGCCTTGGCCGCTTCTATTAGTCCCCCAGCCGCAGCCTAAGCAAGGAATTCGCAGTTGGAGTATTGTTGGGTATGAATGCAGAAGCTAAGTGGCCAATTTAGCGGTGTTCTTGTGGGAGTCATTAAAGGGTCACTCCTCGTCTCTCTCTGTCTCCCTCATGCCCGCTCTGACTTGTCTCACAGGGACCTGCAGAGACACTAGTGAACATCCAGGTCATGCCCTTTTCTCTAGAGGAAGCCCGTGAGACAGTGTGTTACCCTCCTTGGCTTAGGAAGAAAATGTTCTGTGAAAACACACCATGGATCACGCAACTTTCTTCCTCACCAAAATTGGTTTGCTTGCCGCCAGCTGGGAAGTGAAACTTAAGTAAAAGGGCAACGATAGAAAAATCAAAGCTCTGTGCCACAGCTAGGGTAGCTCTCAGAGACCGTATGGCGTGGGTTATAGATGCAGTTTCTTTTCTTAAAAATTAATTTATTTGGTTGCACTGGGTCTTAGCTGCAGCACTTAGCATCTTTGATCTTCACTGTGGCCCGTAGGATCTTTTTCAGTTGTGGCATTTGGAATTTATTTTTCAGTTATAGCATGTGGGATCTTTAGCTGCAGCATGCAGAATATTTAGCTACAAGAATGTAAAATCTTAGTTGAGGCATATGGGATCTAGTTCCCTGACCAGGGATGGAACCTGGGCCCCTTGCAATGGGAGCAGTCTTAGCCGCTGGACCAGCAGGGAATTCCCTGCAGTTTCTGTTTAACGTGAGGCATACGTTTCCCACATGACTGCTTTAATCTGCATCCTGAGATCCACGCTCACTTGGATCCCAGGGAGGTAGCATGGTGATAGTTCTTGATATTCATCTGTTTAGTTACTTCAGAATTATTTTACGGCATCGAGTTCAAGGGTAACCAGAGATGTTTATCATTAAAATGCTTGATTAAAGGGCGTGAGGTAAGAAAGGGTAGTTTGAAAGCTATGTATATGACCTATGGTGGTGAAAGTCGCTCAGTAATGTCTGACTCTTTGCAAGTCAGACTATACAGTCCATGGAATTCTCCAGGCCAGAATACTGGAGTGGGTAGTCTGTCCCTTCTCCAGGGGTTCTTCCCAACCCAGGGCTCGAACCCAGATCTCCCGCATTGCAGCCGGATTCTTTACCAGCTGAGCCACAAGGGAAGCCCATGTATATGACCAGAGTCTGTTAAATTTTCTATGGCTCTTAACAACAGAGCTTCAGTCCAGTTCAGTTCAGTCGCTCAGTCGTGTCCGACTCTTTGCAACCCCATGAATCGCAGCACGCCAGGCCTCCCTGTCCATCACCAGCTCCCGGAGTTCATTCAGACTCATGTCCATTGAGTCCGTGATGTCATCCAGCCATCTCATCCTCAGTCATCCTCTTCTCCTCCTGCCCCCAATCCCTCCCAGCATCAGAGTCTTTTCCAAGGAGTCAACTCTTCGCATAAGGTGGCCACAGTACTGGAGTTTCAGTTTCAGCATCATTCCTTCCAAAGAAATCCCAGGGTTGATCTCCTTCAGAATGGACTGGTTGGATCTCCTTGCAGTCCAAGGGACTCTCAAGAGTCTTCTCCAACACCACAGTTCAAAAGCATCAATTCTTCGGCACTCAGCTTTCTTCACAGTCCAATTCTCACATCCATACATGACCACAGGAAAAACCATAGCCTTGACTAGACGGACCTTAGTCGGCAAAGTAATGTCTCTGCTCTTGAATATACTCTCTAGATTGGTCATAACTTTTCTTCCAAGGAGTAAGCGTCTTTTAATTTCATGGCTGCAGTCACCATCTGCAGTGATTTTGGAGCCCAGAAAAATAAAGTCTGACACTGTTTCCACTGTTTCCCCATACATTTCCCATGAAGTGATGGGACTGGATGCCATGATCTTCATTTTCTGAATGTTGAGCTTTAAGCCAACTTTTTCACTCTCCTCTTTCACTTTCAACGAGAGGCTTTTTAGCTCCTCTTCACTTTCTGCCATAAAG
Organism: Aepyceros melampus; assembly: GCA_006408695.1. Taxonomy (NCBI): domain Eukaryota; kingdom Metazoa; phylum Chordata; class Mammalia; order Artiodactyla; family Bovidae; genus Aepyceros; species Aepyceros melampus. The sequence continues at coordinate 76,449 of SJXQ01005087.1, forward strand.
GTGGTGTCATCTGCATATCTGAGGTGACTGATATTTCTCCCAGCAATCTTGATTCCAGCTTGTGCTTCTTCCAGTCCAGCGTTTCTCATGATGTACTCTGCATATAAGTTAAATAAGCAGGGGGACAATATACAGCCTTGACGTACTCCTTTTCCTATTTGGAACCAGTCTGTTGTTCCATGTCCAGTTCTAACTGTTGCTTCCTGACCTGCATACAGATTTCTCAAGAGGCAGGTCAGGTGGTCTGGTATTCCCATCTCTCTAAGAATTTTCCACNACAATATACAGCCTTGACGTACTCCTTTTCCTATTTGGAACCAGTCTGTTGTTCCATGTCCAGTTCTAACTGTTGCTTCCTGACCTGCATACAGATTTCTCAAGAGGCAGGTCAGGTGGTCTGGTATTCCCATCTCTCTAAGAATTTTCCACAGTTTATTGTGTGTTAGGAAGAGCAAAAAGGGTCATATTAAAATGGACTCATTTCTGATTTTTACCACAGATGTGCAAAGCAGTTAGCTGTAGGAGATTTTTAACTATCTGCTTTTATGTTTTCTAAGCTTTCTGCATTTTAGGTAAGAAATACGTAAGTGTAATTTTAAAATACAGTTATTTTCATTTTGGAAAAGAGAGAAGCATGAACACTAATATAAAAAAAAAAATAAAATGGACCCGTTTCCCTCTGACTGAGCATTTACTATCTGCCAGGGGTTGTGTTTCACACACACCATCGCCTGCTAACCTTCACAGCAACTCTAGGAGATCCTATAAGCACATCTGGGTGGGCGAACTGTGGCCTGTGAAGGGTTAGAGTAACTCAAGGGACTTCCCTGATGGTCCAGTGGCTAAGACTCTGCCTGTTAAAACGGGGGACATGGGGCTTGATCGCTGATCTGGGAGGATCCTGCATTCTGAGGAGCGACTAACCGAGCCTGTGAGCCACGACTCCTAAGCCCACTACCCTGGAGCTCATAAAAAGAGGAGCCCCTGCAAAGAGAAGCCCGTGCTCTGTGTCTCTGGAGGGCAGTCCCTGCTCACCGCAGCTCGAGGAAGCCCGCTCACGGCACTGAGGACCAGCGCAGCCGAAATAAATACCTAAAAAAGAAAAAAGTTAGACCGACTCAAGATCACACACTTGATGGGTGGCGGAGGTAGGATTTAGAGCCAGGTTTGTATAACTCTGAAGTGAGAGCTCTCAGCTGCCATGCTTTATTTTTTATGTTGACCATATTTGCAGACAAAAACGCCAGCCTATGCTGCCTCTTCACAAACACAGATGAAAAACGGACAGTCTGGTTAGAGTTTATCTGTCTTTCTCTCTCTTTCCAGTGGGAAGAATGTAAATCCTATCTGAGTTTGGCCCTAGAAAGGTTTGCAACTGAAAACTAGCTCTTGAATAAGGAGAATGGGTTACTCTCTGTGTAGGATCCCTGAGGTTCTACCTGCCTTTGTCTAACCTTATAAGAATTTGAATCTGTCTTTAGTTCTGTATAAGGTAAATGCCTTGAGGCCACCATGGGAAATCTTCCCAGGCTTCTTCATTCTGATAGGAATCCAGGGGTACAACCATTATGCACTTTTGAGGTGCTCGCTAGGGTGGGAGCCCATATGGAGTTTAGCTCAGTAGAACAAATTCCTTAATCTGTGGTAGGCCACATGTCTTCACATACGTGTATTTCAGGGGCACTGATCACGTGAACTTTCTCGTAGAGCTTTGCAGTTGGCATGGACAGGTCCAGTAATGAAGTGAATTGCGTTCATATGGTGACAGTGATGACTGAGTATCTATCTGAAGACTTCTCTCTGGAATTAACTCGAGATAAGAGCTTGAGTAAATCACTCTATCTTTATTCTTCTATTTACTTGCCTTTTGAAAAATGGACTAGATTCAGTCAGTCTATTCATCTGCCATATAGCTTTCGTGATTGACACATTGTTATTTTGGTCTTTGAGTAAAAATACATCAGTCAGCTTCATCCTGTAACCCTGATACTCTGTGCTCCCCAGAGGCTTGGCTTACCGATAATCTCTTCATTTAAATTGCAAAATAAAGTGTTACCTAGTACATGCAGTTGGTTTATTGACAATGTATTGGACTATATACATATGACTCTATGGGAAAAATAATGAAAGGGGTCCTTGCTGATGAAGAAGTTGGAAAGTCTTACTCTATTTCATTACAGAAGGCCCGAGTCTCCCCCTCAGCCTCCGCATGGCTGCCTTCATCTCCTGGTTCCTCAGAGTGTAGATCAGGGGGTTCAGCAGAGGGGAGATGACAGTGAAGGTCACGGAGACGGCCCTGTCGGTGGGGAGGGCGGAGAAGGCCGGGCGTGGACGCAGATGCAGGGCACGAAGTGCAGGGTGACCCCCGTGATGTGGGCGGTGCAGGTGGAGACGGCTTTCCCCCTGCCCTCCCCGGAGTGGGACCTTATGAGTGATAATATGACCATGTAGGACACAAGCAGGAAGACGAACCACAGGGTGGTGAGCAGGCCGCTGTTGGAAATCATCAGGAGCTCAAGGACCGCAGTGTCCGTGCAGGCGCGTGTGAGGACCTGGGGGACGTCGCAGTAGAAAGTGTCCAGGACGTTGGGGCCGCAGAAGGGGAGGGGGAGCAGCAGGGAGATCTGCACGATGGAGTGGACGAAGCCCCCCGCCCAGGAGGCCACGATGAGGGCCGTGCACCGCCCCCGGCTCATGACGGTCACGTAGTGCAGGGGCTTGGAGATGGCCACGTAGCGGTCAAAGGCCATCACTGACAAAGAAAATACATCCACCCCTCCAATAAGATGGAAGAAAAACATTTGGGTGAAGCAGCCATTGAAGGAGATGGCCTTTGTCTGGACCAGAAGGTCCGCCAGGACCTTGGGGGTGGTGATGGAGGAAAAGCAGATGTCAGCAACAGACAAATTCCGGAGCAAAAAGTACATGGGGGTGTGAAGGCGAGAGTCCCAGGTCACTGTGACCATGATGAGGAGGTTTCCCAGCAGAGTGGTGACATACACCAAAAGGAGGAAGAGAAATAGGACCACGCTCAGCTCTTGATTCTGGGTCAGGCCAACGAAAATAAATTCTTTCACCCTGGTGCCGTTTCCCAGCTCCATGGACTCATCCTCTTTCTGACTGTTTTGTTTGAAGCTACTTCATATGAAAGTGCTCAGCTATTTATCTTGTTTTCTTCTTAAACACTGTGAATGCAATTCAGAACTTTCCCCACGTGGCTGTAGTGTTTACAATTGGTTGAGTTGTCCAAATTTTTAAGATTGCAGTTTAGTGATCCATTCAAATTATCATATGTGAAGCCATTCAACAATTCATTTCCTGTAAACCTGTTTTTGGAAAGAATAGCATTTGTGTTAAGTAGTGACCTTTACTTCATGGGAAATAGATGGGGAAACAGTGGAAATAGTGTCAGACTTTATATTTTTGGGCTCAAAAATCACTGCAGATGGTGATTGCAGCCATGAAATTAAAAGATGCTTGCTCCTTGGAAGGAAAGTTATGGCCAACCTAGACAGCATATTAAAAAGCAGAGACATTACTTTGCTAACAAAGGTCTGTCTAGTCAAGGCTATGGTTTTTCCTGTGGTCATGTATGGATGTGAGAGTTGGACTGTGAAGAAGGCTGAGCACAGAAGAATTGATGCTTTTGAAGTGTAGTGTTGGAGAAGACTCTTGAGAGTTCCTTGGACTGCAAGGAGATCCAACCAGTCCATTCTGAAGATCAGTCCTGGGTATTCTTTGCAAGGAATGATGCTAAAGCTGAAACTCCAGTACTTTGGCCACCTCATGCAAAGAGTTGACTCATTGGAAAAGACTCTGATGCTGGGAAGGATTGGGGTCAGGAGGAGAAGGGGACGACCGAGGATGAGATGGCTGGATGGCATCACCAACTCGATGGACGTGAGTTTGAATGAACTCTGGGAGTTGATGATGGACAGGGAGGCCTGGTGTGCTGCAATTCATGGGGTCACAAAGAATCGGACACGACTGAGTGACTGAACTGAACTGAATGACTTTTACACAACCTATTTTATTCAATTATTTTATTTTATTTAAAAATGTTATTATTTTTAATTTCACACACATTTATTGATATCAGATGCTGTCAAAAGTATTTTCCTGTATTCAAACCATATCTTTGTGTTCAAAGATAAGGAAGACAGGGCTCCAACCACCGTGGACTTTAGAACCTACCAGTTTAATCTTCATATTAGCACAATGTTCTGCTGACCTCTTATTTAAAAAAAGATGTCATCTGTTTCTCATTGGGCTTCCCTGGTAGCTCAGTTGGTAAAGAGTCTGTCTGCAATGCAGGAGACACCAGCTCCATTTCTGGGTCAGGAAGATCCACTGGAGAAGGGATAGCTATCCACTCCAGTATTCTTGGGCTTCCCTGGTGGCTCAGATGGTAAAGAATCCTCCTGCAATGCAGGAGACCTGGGTTCGATCCCTGGGTTGGGAAGATCCCCTGGAGAAGGGAAAGGCTACCCACTCCAGTATTCTGGCCTGGAAAATTCCATAGACTGTTTAGCCCATGGGGTCACAAAGAGTCAGACATGACTGAGCCACCTTCACTTTATATTAGCAAATTTCAGTTTCATATTAGGAAACATTCTGTTGACTTCTTGCTTAAAAAAAGGTGTCATCTGTTTCTCATTGCAGTGTTGCTGCCCATGAGTCAGTCTCCTTGCTCCTGACTTTTTCTGAGGGATTTCTTAAATCTGCTGCCCATTATTTTGTGTAGATGACTTGTCATTGCAATTATTTTATACTAATCATATAGCTTACTTCATAAGTCTTTAAAGCATTTAAAATTTGCTATTGGAAAATAGCTTGAAACTGTAAATCCAAATCTCAAATGGTATCATAATTTTTTTTTTTTTGGTAAAAACAGAAATGTAAGAGCTCCCTTCTTAACAAAAGTCTCAAGTGCATGACCCAGTACCGCTGACGGTGGGCGCAGTCGTGTACAGCAAACCTCTAGAACGTGCTCATTTTGTATACCTGATGTGCCCTTGCTCTGGCCTGGGGGAGGTGGCACAAACACTGGCCGAGTTCTGAGCAGTGGTCTGGACTGTATCAGGCACACCCTCCTCTGCCTCTTTCCTTCTGTGGATGAAAGATAAAAGGGTGGAGTGTTCATATAGCAGGGAGGGACGCTTGTATCATCAAAGTTTTACATAAGCTGTTACTGATAATTCTTAGGACGTTTTATAATTATCATTTGTTCCTCCTTAGCTGGTGACCATTTGTTGCAATCTTCAAATGCATACAGATAAAACTAACACAACCTTGTAAAGCAAGTATATTCCAGTTTAAAAACTATAGGTATATAAAAAGCCCCAATGTTTATAGATATATTGCACCATGTTGTCAAAGTGTCTACAGTTAACAAAATTGATGATATGTGTAAACTGATGAACATATATAAATTCAGCATGGTACAAAGTGAAATGTGTTATGAGGAGAGAAGTAGTAGATTTGGGTGGGATAAGAGATATGATAGGAGATGTCACGATTTTCGGTAGTAACAAAACTACTATTTTTAAGATCTTACTATATGTGAAGAGTTAAGAAAAGTTTATTTATCATCATCTTTTAGTAAGTATTAATATTATTCTTGGTTTTTATATGGAATATGTTATGAATCTATGTCTGGTTAAAAGGAATAAAGAGATGGAAATAGGATGGAAAGAAATACTATCCATTTTTTTACCTTGAACTTGGGCAAACTCCAGGAGATGGTGAAGGACAGGGAGGCCTGGTGTGCTGCAATCCATGGGGTTGCAAAGAGTTGGACATGACTGGGCAACTGAACGACAATAAGAATATATGTGTGTGTGTACATACAAGAGGAATATATAACAATAATTTTGTATAACAAGAATGTGTGATAAAGGATGTCTGAAGATAAGCCACTTGGCAGAAAGGGCTCTGAAAATCACGCTGAATGGACTACATCTCTGCATTCCTCTTAACACAACATCTCTCTTCCCGCTGGTTACCACCCACCTTTGTCTCTGGCGCTGAGGAGATCATCTTGGCTCTGAAATAATTAATTTAACTGAGAAATAGGAAAGTCAAAGCATTTATACAAAATCAAGAAGGCCATCTCAATTTCATTCTGTGTGACCTTAACTTGAGCTAGAAGCTGGATGTCTTCACCTACTTCCTTTGGTCCTGAAACTCCAAGTGTGAATTGTATGCCATTAGGTAAGTACAGAATGAGATGCTGGCGACATTAATTCTTGAAAAATTCGTTTCTGATGGTAAAGCTCTTTGGAGGACTAAATGTCTTATTGTCTTTTCTCTCCTCACATCTTCAAGGCTCTTTCTTTGTGTCTGATGAACAAATCCATCAGCCTCTGATCTCATATAAGAACTGGAAAGGGAATATTATTGGACTAGGAGGGAAAGTCAAATGCAAGGTTGTGTTGTTCGTGATGAATTTTCAATGGGAGTTATTAAGATGTCACCACATGCACGCACACACACACACACACACACACACAAATTTTAATTAGTGTCCAAATTATTTAGAGGCAGTAGATGAAACTTATGCCTTAATCCACCACTCAATCAGACCTTTGTTAAAACATGCCAAGTTCTGTGCCCGAGAGACTGCAAGGGTTCCATTTCTAGGACTTACAAGGCTCAGAGGACCATATACAAATGAGTTTTAATTAGGTTGCCAAAGAGCTGGAATAAGACAACTGGACAAATCCTGTTTTTACAATTCCAGGTTCTAATTACACACAGGATGATTATAGCCCTGAATTGTTGCAATTTACACGTGTACAGAAAGAATAGTTGAGTGAGGCATGGAGAATGCCACTGATTATGTGATGATGTCAAAAGGTGACTAGAGGGTCAGATTAACTGTGAGAATTTTGGTTTATGTTGAAAATGGAAGATTCTTAACAGAGAATTGACAAGTTGGTCTTTGGGGATATCTCTTGCAGTAGAAATATGACCAAAGAAGAGCAATACAGAACGATGTATTCATTACCAGGAATATATAAATATTACTATTTGGACACATTAATTTCAGTTCAATTAAAAAATCAAGCCTATAGAGTTGTAACATAGGGGAACTTTCATCTTTGAATTTTTCCTGTTTTTGAGATTCATCCATGTTATCGCATGTACCGATTGTTCCTGTTTGTTGCTGAATGGTATTAGGTTATATATACATACACCACAGTTTGATAATCTAATTATGTTAAATGACATTTGACTTGTATCCAGTTTTTGGCTCTTATGGGAAATGTTGGCTATCAATACTTGTGCAAGTGTTTTTGTGTACATAGGTTTTCACTCTCTTGGGTAAGTGCCTGGAGGTGTAAGGGCAACTATACGGTAAGTACACGTTTACTCTTACTGGAAAACTTGTTTACCATTTGTTCATTTGACATTGCCACTAACAGCACTCAGTAAGTCCAGGTTCTCCTCGACAGTGTTTTTTTCTTTTTTAAATTTTTTGGTGTATAGCTGCTTTAGAATGCTGTGTTAGTTTTTGCTGTAGAGTGAAGTGAATTTGCTGTGCGTGTACACATGGCCCCTGCCTTTGGACTTCCTGCGCGCCCAGGTCACCACATGCATCAGCAGAGTCCCTGTGCTGCCCAGGCGCTCTCCTTCATTCTCTATTTTATGCATCGTATCAATAGTGTACATGTGTCAATCTCAATATCCCAATTCCCCCCTCCCCTTCCCTCCCTGATTTCCATACATTTGTGCTCAAAGTCTGTGTCTCTGTTTCTGCTTTGCAAGAGAACATTATGTTAACTCTTTGGAGGTGTGTGTGTGTGTGTGTGTGTGTGTGTGTGATGGTATCTCGTTACGGTGTTGATTTGCATTTCTGATGACTAGTGATGCTGAACATCTTTTCAAGTAATTACTGAGGATTCATATAATGCATTTTGTGGAGTGTTTTCATATTTACTGCTATTTTAAATTGTTTTACTCTTTTATTATTTCTTTAGTACCTATTTTGAGTTTAGGGTTTCTCTACATTGAGAATGATTCTGTCTTTGAGCAAAACTTATTCACTCTGAGTTCTTTTCCAGTGATGCGTTGGCTTTTGAATTTTCATCTCTGCATTTTCTTAATATTAGCCAGGACTCTGCTAAGTTAGTTTAGCCAGACTCTTCCATCTTTCATATCTGATCACCTTTGATATCTGAATGGGTTTATCACTCTCTACCACCCACCCCCCAAGTGACATCAATTACCCAGGACTGCCTTCAGAGAGAATCCTCTTAGGTCAGGTAGGTTAGCCAGTGTTGTTTCTGATGTTGCTTTTTAGTAATCTTCCACTTACTGCCACTCTGCAGCTCCAGCCCTGCTCCCTGGCTACAATTTCCTGCTCTTCCACGCTGTATTCAGAGTTGAGCCAAATTTCTCTGCCCTATTGTAAAATTTCATCACTATGGTCCATATAGACTATCATGACACTTCTCGTTTAAGGATTTCTTACTGTTCTATAACAAGTGTCATGAATAATTTCTCCTTTAACAATAAAGTTTGGATACAAGTCCTTTTTTTAGAAATGTCTATTGGAAATAGTTTTGCCTACAACTCTCTTTTAATTTTCTTAATGATGTACTTGGAAAATTACAAATTTAAAATTTTGAAGTCAATATTTGTTAAGATTTTTATGTCTTTTCTAAAAAATGCTTGCCTACCTCAAGATTGTAAACTTTCTTGTCCAATCTTTTCTTTCGGAAGTTTAATAGTTTGAGCTTTTATGTTTAAGTTTTTAATAGATTTCAAGTTAATTTTTTGTATAGTTGTGAGGTAAGGACGAAGGTTAATTTTTTCCTATGTGGACATCTGGTTTTTCCACCACAGTTTGCTAAAAAGTTTATTATTTACTCTCTTCCAGATTGATTTATCTTGGCACCTTTATTTAAATTCATTTGACTGTATATATCTATATATATACACAGACAGACAGACATATGTGTGTGTATGTTTGTGTGCTCATTTATGGGCTGTCTATGTTTTTCCAATGATTTGTTACTATCTTCATGCCCATTTTTAAAATGACATTGATGATTAAACTGTATAATAGTTCTTGAATTCAGGTAGAGGAAGTTCTCCAACTTTTTCTTTTCAAAACTATTTTGAGTATTCTGATTCTTTGCATTTGCTTAAAGCTATTATAATCTGCTTAACAAAAAAGAAATCCTCCTGGAACTTGGCAATGACCTAAATCAAATCCCTTATGATTATACAGTGGAAGTGAGAAATAGATTTAAGGTACTAGATCTGACAGACAGAGTGCCTGATGAACTATGGATGGAGGTTTGTGACATTGTACAGGAGACAG
>SJXQ01005088.1:0-21306 GCA_006408695.1 Aepyceros melampus
GTTTTGGTATGAGGGTGATGGTGGCTTCATAGAATGAGTTTGGAAGTTTACCTTCCTCTGCAATTTTCTGAAAGAGCTTGAGTAGGATAGGTGTTAGGTCTTCTCGAAATTTTTGGTAGAATTCAGCTGTTTTGTATATATCCTTCCAGTGTTACACTTACACACATACACACACACACACAGTTTTATTATATCAAAATATTATTGACTTCTGTTTTCACTAACTACATAACTTGGATATTCTCTCATATCATTAAACAATCTTCCTCCTTATATTGAATGGAAGTACTTTAATACAGTTAACCAATCTCCCTTTTGTTGGATGGCAAGTTCTTTTTCATTATTCCAAATAAGCACACAATTAATGTTCTTGAGTCATAATGAGTCATAATCCTTCTAAGCCTTAGGTATTTCCTGGTTAAATACTTGGAGGTGGAACTTCTGGATCAAAAGTCATGCACTTTCTTAAGAATTTTGGAGCAGATTTATGAATAGTCTCATAGCAGGGTACCTGAGGCAGAGTATATTCCTCTGACAGTACATGAAACTGATTCAGAAGGATTTAAGGAGTCCTAAGGTACTGGGGGGGCAGCGCGCTTTTCTGGTGGCTGAGTGGTAAAGAATCTGCCTGCCCATATAGAGGACATGGGTTTGATCCCAGGGTGGGGAAAATCCCCTGGAGAGGGAAATGGCAACGCACTCCAGTATTTTCACCTGGAAATCCCATGGACAGAGGAGCCTGGTGGGCTACAGTTTATCGGGGCCAAAGAGTCTGACAGGCATGAGTGACTAAACAACAACAAAGCTAATAGAGAGATAACACAGCAGCCAGCTAGCCAGTCACACGTATGACAAATATTTATTGACTGGATGCCCTACACATGCTCAAGGAACAGAGGATTAAGAAGGACAGACAATCCTTGCCCTCCCTGTACTCACAATCTAGCAGTGAAATAGGCCAACAATGACAAAATTGATTCCTTTTGCCTCGATACTGCTTCCAGTCTGACAGTATGTCTCATTCTAAATGCAAGGCTCCTGCTTTATTGCTGGGACAAGCATGCTGGAGAGTGGGTCTCTTTTTTCCTACATCAGGAGCCATGTCTTGCTCTCATGAGTTCTCTTGGAGATGCTACAGGATCGCAGACCAGCCGCCAACCCCAAGGAGAACACCCTTGCCCCCATTTATGCAAAATGCCTGTGCCAGACTCCAACTGCACAGTACTCCTTTTCTGGGAAAGTGATAAAACTCATGGCCACTTTGGGCTTTACTCACTCTGTTCCAGGCCCTATAAGAGGCACTTAATATAAATTATTTCATCTAAACAACAATGCTATGAGAGTTACTATTGCTATTTCTTTTTATGAATCGGGAACAGGAGATTCAGAGAGTTTTTAACTTGCCTATTACGAGACAACAGAGCTGGGATCCAGACTGAAGTCTCTCTTACCTGCATTTCTCGGCACTGTTTACCTAGGTCTGTGTCTATGCCCTTCCTTCACTGCCTTGTCCTGCCAGATGAGACATTCCCTGATCATCTATTTCTAGGTCCAACTCCAAATGCCTATGATACCCAATGGCAGCTGTGGCCTGGCACTCTTCAAACTCTACTTTAAAAATGTATCAGACTTCCCTGGAAAATGCAGTGATCTCCACTGCTAACAATTCCCAAATATGGACCAAACATAACCTGCTACAGAACCAAGGGAGGACCTTGTTTAAATGAATAAGCAAAATGTACATGTGCACACAATGAAATATTACTCAGCCATAAAAAAGAATATGGTACTAGGAGATGATACAACATGGATGAACCTCAAAGCACTATACACAGTGAAATATGCCAGATGCAACAAGATAAATACTGGACGATTTCCTCTATATGAAATATCTAGATCAGCTAGATCCACAGAGACAGAAAGTGAACTGATGATTGCTAAAGGCTGGAGAGGACTGGGGACTGGGAGTGAGTGCTTAATGGATGTGGGATCTCCTTGGGGATGATGAAAATGTTTCAGAACTACATAGTGGTAATAGTTGCACAAAATTATGAGTGTCTTAAATGGCACCAGATTATTCACTTTAGGATGGTTTAATTTATGCCATCTGACGTTTACTTCAATTTAAAAAGAAGGAGGGGCGTGACACCTGCTAAATCTAAATATTTGGGCCCAGAAATGTCCTTTTATATACAATCTCCCACGGGATACTGGCGCACACAGACATTTGGGAAACATTCCTAAAAATCTACCTGCATGGCTACATAGGACAGTCCTCCCAAAGAAGCCAAAAATTAAGTTTTTTTCAAAGCTTGGTTTTAAGAAAATGAATCTTCAAGCAAAAGCTAACCAGCACAAAAAGCTCTAAAGTGAGGGGGCATCAGTGATCTGCCTGATGCCATTATTTCCAGTTAGCAAGGAATTCAAAGCTTTTACCCAGACCATGTACATATGTCCAGCTCAGTCCCCAAGGTGGGTGAAATGAGGACATAAAGCAGGGTTCAAGGAAGGAAGGGTGACACATGTGAAGAAGGAGAGACATGAAGCCACAGCAATGGGATCTTGGCTAATCAACCTGACCAGGCAAAGTAATGGCATCCCTCCTGCATAATCCTGAATGAAAGCAAATGGAATCAATGAGCTGAAAAGCATGGATTCAATAACGCTATTAAGTCAAGGCAATTCCTTTTGAGGCAAATTAATTTCTCTGTGGCTGTCTCCTGTTGCTCCCAGGGTGCAATACTCTCCTGGCAAGGGATTTGGAGGCATTGCTCCCAACAAAGGCTTTGTCATCATTTGTCTCTTGCCACCCAATATATCCCAGTGGACGGGGTCTTCTTGGTTTTGGCTGTCTTCCATCAGCACATTGTTCTTGCTTCAGCCCCTAAGTCAATTGCTATTTGTTTCAAGGGAAACCACTTAATCTCATCTGCTAACACCTAACAAGGGGCCAGGTCTCTTGATGGTTAATACTGCTGTTGGCACCCTTCTCAAGGAAATATATCATTACCATGTGTTCCTTTGCTCATGAACACAGTAAAGAGACTTACTGTGTGACTGGTGCTGCATTAAGGATATCAAATGCATTTGTCGTATTAATAGGGCCTGCAATGACCTTGAGATAGGCACTCCTGTGTCCACTGAGTGGATGAGGGAACCAAGTCTTGAATGGCTTAGTAGCTGTTCAGTGTCTCAAGTCTCCAAAACCTACCTCAGGACTACCATGTTCCACATGCTTCTTCCAAGGAAAGCCTCCAAGATTCCAGGACATGACTGAGTTCCACCCCACCTGCCACCCGCCAGAGTCAGAGAGGATGTCTGAGAGCATGAGCCACACAAGGAGGAGTGAGCGTCCTCCTGAACACACAATCTATGTTCTGGGGACACCCACCAGCAGACGTCCCCAGCTCCCTGCTCTCTTACCGGCAGAAATTCTCCCTAGCACTGGCCAGGCAGGAGAGAGGAGGGAGATATTTCAGGTGAGCGGGCACTAAGGGTGAGTAACCTAGACTGGCTGCAAGGAGAACACTCATGCAATACGCAGAGTGTAAACTCAAGCTACTGCTTTGGAGTTAAACAAGCTGGGACCTAATTCCCAGCTCTGTCTTTCATTTATATGCCCTCTGGCAGTTTTGGCCTTGCCGAGAATCCACATTCCCACCTGTAAATTGAAGATGTGCGTCTCACGGGGCGGCTGGGGAGAGTCACCCACCAGCAGACGTCCCCAGCTCCCTGCTCTCTTACCGGCAGAAATTCTCCCTAGCACTGGCCAGGCAGGAGAGAGGAGGGAGATATTTCAGGTGAGCGGGCACTAAGGGTGAGTAACCTAGACTGGCTGCAAGGAGAACACTCATGCAATACGCAGAGTGTAAACTCAAGCTACTGCTTTGGAGTTAAACAAGCTGGGACCTAATTCCCAGCTCTGTCTTTCATTTATATGCCCTCTGGCAGTTTTGGCCTTGCCGAGAATCCACATTCCCACCTGTAAATTGAAGATGTGCGTCTCACGGGGCGGCTGGGGAGAGTGAAGGGGTATTCCACCAAATAATATCTAGCGTGTGCCTGCCTCAGAATGAATTCTTAAGTGCCAGCTGCTGGTATCTTTCCCAAGACCAGAACACTGCCAGGCCAACACAACATAACACCACACACACACAGCCACACACACACACAGCCACACACAGCCACACACAGCCACACACAGCCACACACACACACACACACACACACAGCCTTAAGCCTGTCTGGCAAATTTAGAGTCTGGTCTCAAAGAGACCAACTGTTCCTTCCCACTAACCTGGGTGCCACTGGCTATTTAAACGCTCTGACCTGAGTTTACTCAGGAGGTAAACAGGTATAACGCTATTGTACACCTTCTAGGTTTGTGGTCTAGAATATTAAAATGAAAAAGATTTTAGTGATTTAGTGATAGCCTGGTTCTGTATTTCATAGGTGAAGATTACTCATCGTAATGCCCTCTTTGCCCAGAGTTTTAGACTCCACTATTTTTCTGCCCCAGCACAGCAAAATATGTTGATTGGGAATTAATGCAGTGTTTTAAAACTGTGCGGGGCACAAGGCCAGAGCAGAGCGTAGCAGCCAAGACTCCCTGCTCAAGGCACTTGGAGTCTCTAGCCACCAGGGGCCGCTGGCAAGCCATAGAAAGCTGCAAGGATGCCTACCTGGCAGGTTTTCAAAACCGGTTTCTTATTTAAAGGCCTGTGTGGACTATCAGCGGAGAAGGCAATGGCACCCCACTCCAGTACTCTTGCCTGGAGAATCCCATGGATGGAGGAGCCTGATAGGCTGCAGTCCATGGGGTTGCTAAGAGTCCGACATGACTGAGCGACTTCACTTTCACTTTTCACTTTCATGCATTGGAGAAGGAAATGGCAACCCACTCCAGTATTCTTGCCTGGACAGGGGAGCTTGTTGGGCTCCCGTCTATGGGGTCACACAGAGTCAGACACGACTGAAGCAACTTGGCAGCAGCAGCATGGACTATCAGAAAATGGCAAGCCACTCCAGTATTCTTGTCTGAAAAATTCCATAGACAGAGGAGCCTGGTGAGCTACAGTCCAAAGGGCCAAAAAGAGTCAGACATGACTGAGCAATGAGCACTCACACATACGCACATGGACTATCAGAAATCCAGCTCAGAGTTCTTGCTTTATTTTCTAGAAGGGAGTTAACCCGTTTCCCCTTGAGGTGGAAGGCAAAGAATATGGGCTGTAGCCTGCTGCCACCTAGTCTCTGAGCCACAAGGCTGGAAGAAGAGAAAATATCTGTGTGACAACGCATGAAGATCCTCAACCTGCAAGAATTTCCCCAGTGCCTAATGACTGAGGAGCTTCCTAGATGGCACAGTGGTGAAGAATCTGCCAATGTGGGAGACGCAGGTTTGATCCCTGAGTCAGGAAGATCCCTGGAGAAGGAAATGGCAGCCCACTCCAAGTGTTCTTGCCTGGAGAACCCAGGGATGGCAGAGCCTAGTGGGCTGCTATCTATGGTGTCGCACAGAGTCAGACACAACTGAAGTGACTTAGCAGCAGCAGCAGCAGGAAGAATGATGGAGACTCTAAGACTGCCCAGTTCTGAATCCCACACTGTGATAAGTGCAAAGTAAATCAGAGCACATCCATAGGAAAAACAGTGGTTTGGGTGGGGAACACAAACAGTCCTCAGAGATGAGCTGACAAAATGTGGGGTGATCCTCTAGAAAAAGAAAAACAAAAAAGAAATTGCATTTCTGCTTTATTGACTATACTAAAGCCTTTGACTGTGTGGATCACAATAAACTGTGGAAAATTCTGAAAGAGATAGGAATACCAGACCACCTGACCTGCCTCTTGAGAAACCTATATAAAGGTCAGGAAGCAACAGTTAGAACTGGACATGGAACAACAGACTGGTTCCAAATTGGGAAAGGAGTACATCAAGGCTGTATATTGTCACCCTGCTTATTTAACTTCTATGCAGAGTACATCATGAGAAACACTGGGCTGGAAGAAGCACAAGCTGGAATCAAGATTGCCAGGAGAAATATCAATAACCTCAGATATGCAGATGACATCATCCTTATGGCAGAAAGAAAGAGGAACCTAAAGAGGCTCTTGATGAAAGTTGAAGAGGAGAGTGAAAAAGCTGGCTTAAAGCTCAACATTCAGAAAATGAAGATCATGGCATCTGTTCCCATCACCTCATGGGAAATAGATGAGGAAACAGTGAAAACAGTGTCAGACTTTATTATTTTGGGCTCCAAAATCACTGCAGATGGTGATTGCAGCCATGAAATTAAAAGATGATTACTCCTTGGAAGAAAGTTATGATCAACCTAGATAGCATATTCAAAAGCAGAAACATTACTTTGCCAACAAAGGTCCATCTAGTGAAGGCTATGGTTTTTCCAGTGGTCTTGTATAGATGTGAGATTTGGACTGTGAAGAAAGCTGAGTGCCGAAGAATTGATGCTTTTGAACTGTGGTATTGGCGAAGACTCTTGAGAATCCCTTGGACTGCAAGGAGATCCAACCAGTCCATTCTATAGGAGATCAACCCTGGGTGTTCATTGGAAGGACTGATGCTAAAGCTGAAATTCCAATACTTCGGCCACCTGATGCGAAGAGTTGACTCATTGGATAAGGCTCTGACACTAGAACGGATTGAGGGCAGGAAGATAAGGGGATGACAGAGGATAAGATGGCTGGATGGCATCACCAACTCAATGGACACGAGTTTGCATGAGCTCCAGGAGTTGGTGATGGACAGGGAGGCCTGGCGTGCTGCGATTTATGGGGTTGCAAAGAGTCAGACATGACTGAGCAACTGAACTGAACTGAACTGAATGTTTGGGGAGCTCAAAGACTGTCGGGAACTAGAAGCAGTCAGCTGATTTATGACATGAACCCAAGAAGATAAACTTAGGATAAATGAGCACTGGAGAGTCCACAAGTCCGCTAATATTAACTTCACCGTGAGTGTGTGTGTACACATG
Source organism: Aepyceros melampus (assembly GCA_006408695.1). Classification (NCBI taxonomy): domain Eukaryota; kingdom Metazoa; phylum Chordata; class Mammalia; order Artiodactyla; family Bovidae; genus Aepyceros; species Aepyceros melampus. The sequence continues at coordinate 6,995 of SJXQ01005088.1, forward strand.
TGCTGCACATATTGTGTATCTTTTAGGGGGACAAGATCTGCAGTTTTCATCAGATTCTTACAACCCCAAATAAGAATCCCTGATATAAATAATAACAGCTAATATTTATCTGGCAATTACTAAATACCAAGCACTGGGCCAAGCTCTTTATGTGAGTCTCTGAATCCTCACAAGAACCCTCAAGAGGCAGTATAACCAACTATGAATGCAAGCTTTGCAGCCAGCCTGCCTCTGTTTATATCTTTATTCTACCAGTTGCTAGCTACCTAATCTTGGACAACTTACTTTCTCAGTTTCCCAATCTGTAAAATGGGGATAATAGTAACAACTTCAAAGGGTGTTTATAAGATCAAGTTAGTTAGTACCTATAAGGCTCTTAGAACTTATGTGACTGACAATATACTTTATAACTGTTAGCTATTCTGTGGCATGCTGGTTAAATTTATTTAAAACAGTTCTTAAAATAAATAAAGCTGTGATTACAGTAGTATTTGACAATTTTTGTGTATAAATACTCCCATCTTGGCCAGTTTCAAGCTTTTCAGAAACGATACAAGCCAGGTGCAACACATCATGATATTAAAGTTCTCTCCCTCCCTCTACATCTTTCTCTCTACTTCTCTTTCTCTCTCTCACTGATTGGAGATAGCTAACAGATAGGTTCCTAATTCCCTGAAGGTGTGGAGTTTATGAAGAATTGGAAGAAGAGAAGTTCATGTTCTGTTGCAGGCAACAAGTTAGATAAAGGGAGTTCAAAGGAAGCTGGCAAGAGAATAGAATCCATTTGGGTCAAGGATTGTTTCTGCAGTTGCTGCACATTGATCTTCCTTGCTGTGAGGAACAAATCCACAGCTACCATGTATCGAGGGCTCATTAAATGAAAGGTGCTTTCCCTTCAGTCTTTCATTTGTTCGTCACAACAGCCCCGGGTGTTAGTGGTCCTTGTCCTACGTTCACAGAGGATGGAAAGGGGGCTCTTTATTGTTGTTGTTCAGTGGCTAGGTCATGTCCAACTCTAAGACATTAAGAAATCTGGCCAAAGGTGTGCAACAGGAGGGGTAAGAGCTGAAAGACGAGCCCAGGCTACAAGATGCTAAAGTCCTCACTTTGCCCACTTTGCTGTGCTGCTGCTCAGGAAAGAGCACTTGCTAAGGGTGGAAAGAGACATTCATGAAGCTCCCTGGGTACATTCTAAAGATGGAGGCTCAACTTTCACCATCTTTCCATTGGTGCATTCTGGAAAGCCCCTTTGCAGATGAGTTTTTCAAGCTCCTCCCTGAACAGAAGGCTCCCTCAGCCACCCACATCTTCAGGACGTTCCTTCTGCTGTTGCCCCTGTGGGCTTACTCTCTCATGGTGGTTCTTTGGAACATTCCTGGCCCTTATCCATGAGGGTTCTTCGGGTAAGTTCAAGTACCCATCCTGAAGCCATTGTGGGAAACAGCAGCCATGGAGTCACAGTCACAGGACCTACAAAGACATGCAAAATGCTAGGCCTCCAACACCCCTGACAGATATCTTTATTCTTCTAAAGAGACAACACGGGATTTGATCAGGAATACAGCTTCAGGAATTTGAGTCTTCAGTTCCAATCATGGCCATGTCATTTGATAATGATGTGACTTTGGGTGGTTGATTACATCATCTCTTTGTGCCTCAGTTTCCTCATTTGTAAAATGGAGATGAGCATTTCAAAGCACTGTTGTAGGGATTCCATAAGATAATATTGAAAAGTGTTTTAAAGGGGGCTTAAAGTTATATTGTGAACATATTCATACACTCAATAAATATTAACTATTAGAGCCTGTCCATAGATCCATCTTCCAAACACAATGTAGGAAAACTTATTGGCCCCACCTCTCCCATCCTGGAACTCTGGTTCTAAGACTCCTTGACTTGCTTTAATTATCCCCAAACAGTGGTTCACAATCCTTTGAAAAGTTGCTTATGTATCCTCTTTACAGTATAATACACATATGCAAATTTTACACATATTTTTTGAAGAATACCCTGACCTCCCAAAGCCCATCTTCAGCCATGTCCACCAGGTTAAAATTGTCTGCCTTCCATTTAAATTTGTCCATCCTTAATTTGGCTCTCAGATCCTTGCTTCTGCTTGCTCCTTTTCTACCCCCCAATGTTTTCTCTGATCCTTTTTACATGTAAGGGTTTTTGCAGCCTCTCCTTCTTGCCTACCTCCAATCTCTTATTAATATAGCTCTGATATCCAAAGAAATCAGGTTGATTATATCCTTTGCAACCAAAGATTGAGAAGCTCTATACAGTCAGCAAAAACAAGACTGGGAGCTGACTGTGGCTCAGATCATGAATTCCTTATTATAAAATTCAGACTTAAATTGAAGAAAGTAGGGAAAACCACTAGACCATTCAGAATGATCTAAATCAAATCCCTTATGATTATACTGGAAAGTGACAAACAGATTCAAGGGATTAGACTTGACAGACAGAAGAACTTGACAGACAGAACTGTGTCTGGAAGAACTGTGGATGGAGGTTCATGACATTTTATAGGAGGCAGTGACCAAGCCATCTCCAAGAAGAAGAAATGCAAAAAGGCAAAACAGTTGTCTGAGGAGGCCTTAAAAATAGCTGAGAAAAGAAGAGAAGGGAAAGGCAAAGGAGAAAAGGAAAGATATTCCCATTTGAATGCAGAGTTCCAAAGAATAGCAAGGGGCAATAAGAAAGCCTTCCTCAGTGATCAATACAAAGAAATAGAGGAAAACAATAGAATGGGAAAGACTAGAAACCTTTTCAAGAAAATTAGAGAACATTTCATGCAAAGATGGGCACAATAAAGGACAGAAATGCTATGGACCTAACAGAAGCAGAAGATATTAAGAAAAGGTGGCAGGAATACACAGAAAAACTATACAAAAAAGATCTTAATGACCCAGATAACCGTGATGGTGTGATCACTCACCTAGAGCCAGACATCCTGGAATGCAAAGTCAAGTGGGCCTTAGAAAGCATCACTACAAACAAAGCTAATGGAAGTGATGGAATTCCAGTTGAACTATTTCAAATCCTAAAAGATGATGCTGTGAAAGTGCTGCACTCAATATGCCAGCAAATTTGGAAATCTCAGCAGTGGTCACAGGACTGGAAAAGGTCAGTTTTCATTTAATCCCAAAGAAAGGAAATGCCAAAGAGTGTTCAATCTACCACACAATTGCACTCATCTCACACACTAGCAAAGCAATGCTCAAAATTCTCCAAGCCAGGCTTCAGTAGCATGTGAACCGTGAACTTCCAGATGTTCAAGCTGGATTTAGAAAAGGCAGAGGAATCAGAGATCAAATTGCCAACATCCATTGGATCATAGAAAAAGCAAGAGAGCTCTTTAAGAACATCTATTTCTGTTTTATTGACTACACCAAAACCTTTGACTATGTGGTCACAACAAACTGTGGAAGATTCTTCAAGAGATGGGAATACCAGACCACCTTACCTGCCTCCTAAGAAATCTGTATGCAGGTCAAAAAGCAACAGTTAGAACTGAACATGAAACAATAGACTAGCTCAAAATTAGGAAAGGAATATGTTAAGGCTGTATATTGTCACCTTGCTTATTTAAATTATATGCAGAGTACATCATGTAAAATGACAGGCTGGATGAAGCACAAGCTGGAATCATGATTGCCAGGAGAAATGACAATAACCTCAGATATGCAGATGACCTTACCCTTAATGGCAGAAAATGAAGAAGAACTAAAGAGCCTCTTGATGAAAGTGAAAGAGTGAAACTTAACATTCAGAAAACAGACCATAGCATCTGGTCTCATCACTTCATGGCAAATAGACAAGAAAATAATGGAAACAGTGAGAAATTTTAGTTTACGTGGCTCCAAAATCACTGCAGGTGGTGACTGCAGCCAAGAAATTAGAAGACGCTTGCTCCCTGGAAGAAGAGCTATGATAATTCTAGACAACATATTAAAAAGCAGAGACATTACTTTACCAACAAAGGTCCATCTAGTCAAAGCTATGATTTTTTCTGGTAGTCATGTATGGATGTAAGAGTTGGACTATAAAGAAAGCTGAGCACAGAATTGATGCTTTTGAACTGCGGTGTTGGAGAAGACTCTTGAGAGTCCCTTGGATGACAAGGAGATCCAACCAGTCAATCCTAAAGGAAATCAGTCCTGATTATTCATTTGAAGGACTGATGCTGAAGCTCCAATACTTTGGCCATCTGATGCGAAGAACTGATTCATTGGAAAGGACCCTGATGTTGAGAAAGATTGAAGGCAGGAGGAAAAGGGGATGACAGAGGATGAGATGGTTGGATGGCATCATCAACTTGATGGACATGAGGTTGAGCAAGCTCTGGGAGTTGGTGATGGACAAGGAAGCTTGGCGTGCTGCAGTCCATGGGGTTGCAAAGAGTCAGACACAACTGAGTGACTGAACTGAACTACATCCAAATGCAACAACCATAACCACAGAGAATCAAAAAAATTTGGTCCATACTTTCAAGTATATGTTGACAGGGCTAGAGGGAATTATCATACTGTACACAGAAGATCTTGAATTATCTTCCCTTTAACACCTACTGTTCGTTAGACTCTAGTGTATATGCTACCATACCCAGTTTTGTAATTTTTGAAAACATCTCTCAGCCCATAATAACACTTTAGGTATTATGATGCAAGTTGAACAATCTTGATACTTTAGCAACTTGTCTGCCATGAAAGCTAAGTCCAAAATAGATGTCTTCCAAAGGCAACACTTCACTGGGATCTAGACTGAAATTCAGCAGGTCCCAGAGATAGTACACTCTCCCTAGAAATAGACAGCATGTTTAATGAGTAGAAAGATCATATCCTTTTTCACATTATGCAGACCTGTATGTATCATCATATGAGTGACCATTGGCAAATCCCTCTGAGCCTTGCCTTATTCATCCGTAAAATGGAAGTAGGAAAGAGAGTGAGGGTGGTGGTGAGTGCTGGATAAGAAAGTCTGTGTTTATCAGTCAGCAGTCGTCCATCAATTTAGCACCCATTTATGGAGAACTTGCTATGAGCTGGTTGGCCATTATAGTGAGCCTGAGAATGTGACTCTGAGCAAGATAGAATGTCTCTCCCAAGTTGCTCCCAGTCCTTTTTGGAAAACAGATCTTGCCAACTCTGTGCTAGAAGAATGAACAGGATGCTCTAGAAACCTAGAAAAGGGTCACATAAAAATGCTTAGCATGTAGCCTGTGCTGAGCAAATGCGACTTTGTTTCCTCTCTCAGCTGACAGACTCTCCAGTAACCAAATGAATGATCTTTTTACAGATGATGCCCCAGAAGAGAAGTTCCTGGTATTTCCTGTCTTCTCAGACACAAACGGCTGCCATTTCCCATCATCCACCCAAAGTGCAAGCAGGGGAGAAATCCCCAAAGCTTCATTAGGCAGAGGACAGAGAGCCATTTAGACCCAGTGAGTTGAGCCCAGTGCTCACTGCATTCGTTAATGCATTGAGTGTTCTCATCTTGTGGCCAGGAGAGCAATAAGAGAGAAAGCAGCCAGGAAAATTAATCAGGATCCAGAGAATTTTAATAAAATGTTATTAGAACTCAGTGCAAACTGTGGGAAGGAGAGGGGGTGCAGCCTCTGGAGCACCTGCTTCTTTTTTAATTGGATGACTCAGGTCTAGCCAGTCCAAAAACATGCCCCACCGATGGCTAAGCTTAGCTTGTAGGTGGGGCTCATTTCACCTGCAGTGGAATAGCATTTCTTAGCTCTTCTTCTTCAGGCCCTACCTTGCCCAAAACCTGTCCCGTTTTTATTAGTAACCCCTGCCCTCCATTCCAGAGGCCCCCACTTATAGTGGGTCCATGGCCCTTTCTGGGGCAGTCAAGTACCCAGGATTAGAACCTGGCTCTTTTTTTTTTTTTTTAATTAGAGGTTAACTGTTTTACAGTATTTTGTAGGTATATACTGGGGAACAATGTGAATCATTAAAGAACTCAGCTTTTGGTCCTAGCATCTGCTTCTAATTCACCACAGAACCATGATCAAATTTACTTCCTCACTAAGCCTCAGTTTTCTCATCTGTAAAGGTGGGGGGTTGGCATTGGAATAAACCTTCTGTTGTCTTTCCACAGTTCTCTGATTCTAAGATGTATATATACATACCCTGTGACTTGCAATAAAAGGGTTTTAGTAACAGTTGTACCTCTAGCTGATATTAGAGGATAGAATAATCTTGCTTTATTCTTTTCTGCTCCTAGTGAAAATTCAGACTTGAATTAAGTTGGATTCTTTGCCTACTTGATATGAACTAGCTTTCTTTTTCTATCTTCCTATTCATCTTTCCACTGTATTCAGTGATTTTAACACTTCAGCCTTCCCTCACTTGTGTTGCTGGGCCAGTTCCTTTCATGCCCTGGAGTGCTTTCTTCTTTAAAAGCTTGGCTCATCTATTGGGTTGCCCCAAAATTATTTGGGTTTTCCGTGACATCTTATGGAAAACCCAAAGGAATTTTTCAGTCAACCCAATATTATCTTCCTTGACCTTCTCAATATTTCCCATCTTATTTATAAGGAAACTGAGCGAGCCTAAGAAAATTTAACTCAATTGCTAACATTATGCATCAATTCAGTTAGAGTCTAAACTGAGACTCCATCTTCCAACTACTGCTCTTTCCACTGTATTAGCATACTCTGCTTAAACAACTCTGACAACCTTCCAAAACTAACATTCTGATAATCTAAGAGAGTAACAGTGTGATATTAATTCAAAAATTACTAATGAAAATAATTGAGAAATAAATGAAAATATAGGAAGGCCAAAGGCGATATAAAGAAAGAAAAGGAAGAATAATTTTTTGGCATCACCAAAGAAAATGATACCAACTATAATGAAGGTGGATCAGCTTCTTAGCACTAGGAAAAGATATTGCAAACACAGCTTTGAGATTACATTTTTTAGAAAGAGCCACGTAAGGATTTTTTTTCCTCTTCTTTTAGTTTTTTATTTGCTCTTTTACTAATATTCTGTATTTCATAGTTACGAAAAAACAGTCTACAGCATAGTGAAAATAGATTGTTAAGGTCAGCACTTTCTCTTCACAGCTGGGTCCCAGGCTGATAATGTTTTTCTCTCATAAAACCATAATCTCATAAAATTTAAGGTTATTAAGTTGCAGGTGAATAATTCATGAGGCAATTATGAAACATTTATGATGGAGTATTATGAGCTTCCACATAAAAGAAAACATTTGGGGTCGCCGAACTGACAAACTTTGGTCACTATGCTTAGATCTCTCTTGAGGGATGCACATGGGCATTCTCTGCTGCCTTGGGTTCAGAGATGGGCTTACATCCCTCCAAGAGGTGTCTGGAACGTATCCCAGCAACACAGATGGCTGGCATCACAATCCACTGCAAGAAACCTAAGTACTGGCTGAGGCCAATAGTGACAGTACAAGGAACAAAACTTTGTGGAGCGCATGCTCTGTGCAAGGCCCCATGAAAACTACTTCACATGTGTTATGTCTGTAAGTCTCACCATGACCCTCTGAAATCAGTATTACTCCTACCATCCCCACTACACAGATCAGGAAACTGAGACTCAGCAAGTTTAGTAACTTGCCAAAGATCTTATATCCAACAAGAGGCAGAGCCAGGATCCTAACCACACAGTCTAGCCCTTGAATCTCCACTCTTAAAAAACATAACTGTTAAGACTGTCAGGCAAGATAATGTCTAGAGAAAGACAAATTGTGACATCATTAATGTATAATTTTCACATAGCGTGTCCTGTTCTTCAAAGAACTCCCATATACATTTTTCTATCCTCACAAGGCTTTGTAACATTATTGTTGGATATTGTTGGACAGGTTTTTTTTTTTAATTTGTTTATTTTTAATTGAAGGATAATTGCTTTACAGGATTTTGTTGATTTTTGCTAAATATCAACGTGAATCAGCCATCAGTTCAGTTCAGTTCATTCAGTCAGTCGTGTCTAACTCTTCACAACCCCATGAATCGCAGCACACCAGGCCTCCCTGTCCATCACCATCTCCCGGAGTTCATTCAAACTCACATCCATCGAGTTGGTGATGCCATACAACCATCTCATCCTCTATTGTCCCATTTTCCTCCTGCCCTCAATCCCTCCCAGCATCAGAGTCTTATACATATGTTGGGCAGCTGTTATTGTCTCCATTTTTCAGATTAATAAACTGAGGTCCTTTAGGTTAGATGACCTGGTCAAAGTTACATAGCAAGTCAGTAGATACATGGGGCTCATTTCACCTGCAGTGGAATAGCATTTCTTAGCTCTTCTTCTTCAGGCCCTACCTTGCCCAAAACCTGTCCCGTTTTTATTAGTAACCCCTGCCCTCCATTCCAGAGGCCCCCACTTATAGTGGGTCCATGGCCCTTTCTGGGGCAGTCAAGTACCCAGGATTAGAACCTGGCTCTTTTTTTTTTTTTTTAATTAGAGGTTAACTGTTTTACAGTATTTTGTAGGTATATACTGGGGAACAATGTGAATCATTAAAGAACTCAGCTTTTGGTCCTAGCATCTGCTTCTAATTCACCACAGAACCATGATCAAATTTACTTCCTCACTAAGCCTCAGTTTTCTCATCTGTAAAGGTGGGGGGTTGGCATTGGAATAAACCTTCTGTTGTCTTTCCACAGTTCTCTGATTCTAAGATGTATATATACATACCCTGTGACTTGCAATAAAAGGGTTTTAGTAACAGTTGTACCTCTAGCTGATATTAGAGGATAGAATAATCTTGCTTTATTCTTTTCTGCTCCTAGTGAAAATTCAGACTTGAATTAAGTTGGATTCTTTGCCTACTTGATATGAACTAGCTTTCTTTTTCTATCTTCCTATTCATCTTTCCACTGTATTCAGTGATTTTAACACTTCAGCCTTCCCTCACTTGTGTTGCTGGGCCAGTTCCTTTCATGCCCTGGAGTGCTTTCTTCTTTAAAAGCTTGGCTCATCTATTGGGTTGCCCCAAAATTATTTGGGTTTTTCGTGACATCTTATGGAAAAACCCAAAGGAATTTTTCAGTCAACCCAATATTATCTTCCTTGACCTTCTCAATATTTCCCATCTTATTTATAAGGAAACTGAGCGAGCCTAAGAAAATTTAACTCAATTGCTAACATTATGCATCAATTCAGTTAGAGTCTAAACTGAGACTCCATCTTCCAACTACTGCTCTTTCCACTGTATTAGCATACTCTGCTTAAACAACTCTGACAACCTTCCAAAACTAACATTCTGATAATCTAAGAGAGTAACAGTGTGATATTAATTCAAAAATTACTAATGAAAATAATTGAGAAATAAATGAAAATATAGGAAGGCCAAAGGCGATATAAAGAAAGAAAAGGAAGAATAATTTTTTGGCATCACCAAAGAAAATGATACCAACTATAATGAAGGTGGATCAGCTTCTTAGCACTAGGAAAAGATATTGCAAACACAGCTTTGAGATTACATTTTTTAGAAAGAGCCACGTAAGGATTTTTTTTCCTCTTCTTTTAGTTTTTTATTTGCTCTTTTACTAATATTCTGTATTTCATAGTTACGAAAAAACAGTCTACAGCATAGTGAAAATAGATTGTTAAGGTCAGCACTTTCTCTTCACAGCTGGGTCCCAGGCTGATAATGTTTTTCTCTCATAAAACCATAATCTCATAAAATTTAAGGTTATTAAGTTGCAGGTGAATAATTCATGAGGCAATTATGAAACATTTATGATGGAGTATTATGAGCTTCCACATAAAAGAAAACATTTGGGGTCGCCGAACTGACAAACTTTGGTCACTATGCTTAGATCTCTCTTGAGGGATGCACATGGGCATTCTCTGCTGCCTTGGGTTCAGAGATGGGCTTACATCCCTCCAAGAGGTGTCTGGAACGTATCCCAGCAACACAGATGGCTGGCATCACAATCCACTGCAAGAAACCTAAGTACTGGCTGAGGCCAATAGTGACAGTACAAGGAACAAAACTTTGTGGAGCGCATGCTCTGTGCAAGGCCCCATGAAAACTACTTCACATGTGTTGTGTAAGTCTCACCATGACCCTCTGAAATCAGTATTACTCCTACCATCCCCACTACACAGACCAGGAAACTGAGACTCAGCAAGTTTAGTAACTTGCCAAAGATCTTATATCCAACAAGAGGCAGAGCCAGGATCCTAACCACACAGTCTAGCCCTTGAATCTCCACTCTTAAAAAACATACCTGTTAAGACTGTCAGGCAAGGTAATGTCTAGAGAAAGACAAACTGTGACATCATTAATGTATCATTTTCACATAGCATGTCCTGTTCTTCAAAGAACTCCCATATACATTTTTCTATCCTCACAAGGCTTTGTAACATTATTGTTGGATATTGTTGGACAGGTTTTTTTTTAATTTGTTTATTTTTAATTGAAGGATAATTGCTTTACAGGATTTTGTTGATTTTTGCTAAATATCAATGTGAATCAGCCATCAGTTCAGTTCAGTTCAGTCATTCAGTCGTGTCTAACTCTTCACAACCCCATGAATCGCAGCACGCCAGGCCTCCCTGTCCATCACCATCTCCCGGAGTTCATTCAAACTCACATCCATCGAGTTGGTGATGCCATACAACCATCTCATCCTCTATTGTCCCATTTTCCTCCTGCCCTCAATCCCTCCCAGCATCAGAGTCTTATACATATGTTGGGCAGCTGTTATTGTCTCCATTTTTCAGATTAATAAACTGAGGTCCTTTAGGTTAGATGACCTGGTCAAGGTTACATAGCAAGTCAGTAGATACATCACAACTAGAACTTCAAGATTTAATCATAATGACCCTTGGGTTGGGAAGATCCCCTGGAGGAGGGCATGGCAACCCACTCCAGTATTCTTGCCAGGGAGAATCCCCATGGACAGAGGAGTTTGGTGGGCTACAGTCTATAGGATCACAAAGAGTCAGACACAACTGTAATGCTTGACTCTTTAGGTCACCCCCAAGGTCCTTGTTAAACAAGGACATCAGGGAGGAGAATTTCAACTCAAGGTGTAAATGACAGAGAAATCCAACTGCACCCTAAGTCAGCAACTTCTGCCTGCCCATCAATAATGTCAGACTAGTACTTCACTCAAATCATAGTTCCACATTGAAAGACCAAAGAGAGAGCTTGGTAAGCAACTCTATCACAAAAGACTGTAACATCACTTGAGTATCAATATTCTGCAAATAATATTCAGTTGCCAATATTCTTTAAGCAAAATTTGATTACTCATTCTCTTCAGACAGCATGCTGTTACCAACTTGCTGGCACAGATACTCATTTTTATGCTTGTTTTCTGCCTAGATGTGAGGACAATCAGCATCTCCAGACAGCACTGCACCCCCACACATAGTGGTTAAGCCACAAGATGCTGCCGTGTAAGCCAAGAAGGAAGAACAGGCCAAGTGGAGGAGACTCAACAAAGGAGAGGTTTAGGGTAGAAATCTGCCCAACACATCTTAAACTACACTCATCTTACCTAGATGGTGCACAACGAACATATTTTAAAGTGAAACAAAAGAATTTTTCTTTCACATTTTTCAAGGTTAAGGAAATATTTGTAATTGTTCACATCTAAAATATTTTGATTTAAAATGGATAACCAGCAAGGATTTACTGTATAGCACAGGGAACTCTGCTCAGTGTTATGGGGCAGCCTGGATGGGAGGGGAGCTTGGAGGAGAATAGATACATGTATATGTATGGCTGAGTCCCTTTGCTGTCCACCTGAAACTATCACAACATTGCTAATCGGCTATACTCTAATACAAAATAAAAAGTTTAAAAAATATTATTTTGATTTGACATGACAGGAGTTGGGGTGATGGGGTTATAAGAGAGGTAAGACCACCTCCACCTCCCTGACGGTCACTGTCAGGTACCAACCACTAAGACAGGACCAGGAACAGGACCCCCCAAAATTGAAGCCAGGTGGTCAGCCAGTCCCAAAATTTCCCATGAAGGTTCCCAGCTCTGTACTTTTCTGCCAGTCTCCAACCCCACGTGGAGACATCGCAATTCCCGACACACACAGACAGCAGGAGGTAGCATACAGATCCCAAGCAGGTGAGCTTGCATCAGAGAGCTTGAGCAGTAAAGCTCCGGTTACACAGAGACACCTGCAGCAGGCAGCACAAGGGTCTATAACCCAGCCAGCATTTCTGAAGAAGGATTAAGGGGACTCTCTCATGGGGATAGCAGAATTTTAATTGAAATTCAAGTTGCTATACTTGCATCTCTAGAGAGATCCCAGGCCTTCAGGGTTCCCAAATGGTGAGCTGCCATCACTCTAAGAATCCAGCTCATCTTAGCAGTTATAAGCGCAAGGGTATTGCAAGCATAGCATCTTCTTTTCTATCCCACAACCCCCCATACCTAACTGGGGATCCAGAGAGTGGAATCTCACATGAGCGTAGAAGTTACAGCACACCCTCCTCATTTGCTTCTGATTTTCAATTACGTTGGCATAATGTACTTAAAATCTGTCTTTTATTTGGAAAGATAAACACAGCAGTTTGGTAATTTCATTGCTGTGTCAATTTGCAAAGAAAATTCTATTTAAACTCAGTGACTGGCCCACTGCCACCATCCCAGCCAACGACAAGCTGTCTAAAGGGACAAGAGAGGTGCCAGCTGAGTCTTTTGGGGGAATGACACAGCTGACAGGAAATCTCCCTTCATCCCCTAGTTGTCCCCTGAGATGTGCCGGGAGTTTTCTCAGTGTCCAAAGCCCATACTTAGAAGCAAAGATTGATTTTTTTTTCTTATTTTTTTTCCAGCTGGTTTGCATGTAACTAACAATATCACTTAGATATCTATGATACATCTGGCAGTAGGCTAAGCATTTTTTACACACTCTGATGCTCATGACCATCCTTTGAAAGAGCTATTGTTATCCTTCATGGAATGGGTGAGAAAAAAAAACTTAGAAAACTGGCATGAACAGATTCTCCCATTGTATAGTCCCAATGCAGTTCCAGGTTGTCTGCCCACAGCTTACATATTTAACCACTATTGTAAACTGATTTTACTCCATTTACCTGGACCACCTCTAGCCTACATGGAAAAAGTACACAATCATCATAAGCATGTTAAAGAAACGAATAGCTGGATGGCCTTGCACTTATTCCTGCAGTTGGCCATATGTGTTGTACTGGTTAAGCCCAATCCAGACCACATGCTGACTCAAATCTCAGCTTCAGACTGACCCTACAAGTCCGGTTATGATACACAACCCTGTGATCCTGGCCAAGGGTGACTCTTCACCACCACATATGCATCCTAGCCTGTGACCCTGCCCAGGTGATCTTCTTTAGGCTCCCCAAACTCAAGCTTGCAGAGCTTGAGTTTGCCAGAATGAGAAGCTTGTTTCCCCAGTAAGCCTTCTCCAGTTGACAGAGGAACAGTTGCCTTGTTCCCCAGGGCACTTAGGGTGGACAGTGACTCATTCTGCAGCCGGGGCTGAGTTTTAGGCCATAGCCAGAATCAGAGACCACTGTGGCCGGAGTCAGAGGATCACCCTGAGAGAATAGAAATTCTCTAGATTATAAGGACCTCAAACTCTTAGGTGTTATTTTGCTCTGTATGGGATAAAATAGAACACAGGGAATCAGGGTTGTCATTGGTTCAACTGCAAAAAGTTATGGTAGAAGCAGTACCAGTGAGGAGACAAGAAATCTGAGTTCCTATCCTGCATGGGCCACTGACTCGCTTGGGTGGGTCCCTACTGCCTCTCTGCAATAGCACCTCTGTGGGCAGCCACGGGGTCCCCAACTGTAAAATCAATGGGTTGGATCACAGCAGTGGTTCTTTACCCTTGGTCTGTATTGGAGTTGCCTGGGGAGCTTTAAGAAACAACACTGGTAGCCTGACCCCAACACTAAAGATTGTGACATTTGTGTGGGGTAAGCCCTCCAGCACTGGGAGTTTTAAGATATCACCAAAGAATTCTAATGTTCAACAGTCAAGTGTGAAAACCACTGGGCTAGGAGGTCTGTCGGAGAAGGCAATGGCAACCCACTCCAGTACTCTTGCCTGGAAAATCCCATGGACGAAGGAGCCTGGTAGGCTACAGTCCATGCAGTCGCTAAGAGTCGGACATGACTGAGTGACTTCACTTTCACTTTTCACTTTCACACATTGGAGAAGGAAATGGCAACCCACTCCAGTGTTCTTGCCTGGAGAATCCCAGGGATGGCGGAGCCTGGTGGGCTGCCGTCTATGGGGTCACACAGAGTCGGACACGACTGAAGCGACTTAGCAGCAGCAGCAGCAGGAGGTCT
>SJXQ01005088.1:26319-61000 GCA_006408695.1 Aepyceros melampus
CGGGGGGGAAGACAAACACATCACAGAAGAGGGTAACTAAATACCCAATAAATTTATGAAACGTGCTTTACCTTTTAGTTATTAAGGAAATACAAATTTAAATCACAATGAGGTTTCCCCGTATACCCACCAGAATTTCTCCAAAGGAAAAAGAACAACAATAAACACCATCAATACAAATCCAAGTGTTGACAAGGAGCCTTAGCATCAATTTGAATAGTCAATTAGCCCCGATAGTCCTATATATTAATATAAATACCTGGGGATGATTAGGTAGCCTGTAACCTATGACTCAATTACACACTTAGGCATTAACTCAACAGCAATGCCTATATGTGTTAACCAAAAAGCATGTGACATGATGTTCATAGCAACACTGTTCATAATAGCTGCAAAGTACAAACCACAAATGTCTATCAACAGTAGAATCAATAAATCATGTAAAACATGCAAAATGGAAGTCAGCAATGAGAATAAACAAACTACCACTACATACAATCACATGGTTAAATTTCACAAATCTAAGTTGAGGGAAAGTAGCTGACTCATTGGAAAAGACCCTGATGGCAAAGACTGAGGGCAGGAGGAGAAGAGGGCGGCAGAGCTGAGATGGCTGGATGGCATCATTGGTTCAATGGACATGAGTGTGAGCAAACTCTGAGAGATAGTAAAGGACAGTGAAGCCTGGTGTGTTGCAGTCCTTGGGATCACAAAGAGTAGGACATTTCTGAGTCACTGAACAACATCCACAACAAAGTCAGACAAATTAAAGATCAAAAAGAGCTAAAACTGACCTATAACTATTAGAAATCAGGATAGAAAAGAGAATGAGGAGGGCTTCTGGGGCTTTGGCAATTAATGTTCTGTTTCTTGATTTAGTGTCAGTTATCGGCATATGTCTTAATATAAGATATTAAGAAGAGGTGGCAAGAACACACAGAAGAACTGTACAAAAAAGACCTTTACAACCCAGATAATCACAATGGTGTGATCACTCACCTAGAGCCAGACATCCTGGAATGTGAAGTCAAGTGGGCCTTAAGAAGTATCGCTACAAACAAAGCTCATGAAGGTGATGGAATTCCAGTTGGGTTATTTCAAATCCTGAAAGATGATGCTGTGAAAGTGCTGCACTCAATACGCCAGCAAATTTGGAAACCTCAGCAGTGGCCACAGGACTGGAAAAGGTCAGTTTTCATTCCAACCCAAAAGAAAGGCAATGCCAAAGAATGCTCAAACTACTGCATAATTGCACTCATCTCACATGGTAGTAAAGGAATGCTCAAAATTCTCCAAGCCAGGCTTCAGCAATACACAAAATGTGAACTTCCAGATGTTCAAGCTGGCTATAGAAAAGGCAAGGTAACCAGAAATCAAATTGCCAACATTCGCTGGATCATGGAAAAAGAAAGTGAGTTCTGGAAAAACATCTATTTCTGCTTTATTGACTGTGCCAAAGCCTTTGACTGTGTGGATCACAATAAACTGGAAAATTCTGAAAGCGATGGGAATACCAGACCACCTGACCTGCCTCTTGAGAAACTGGTATGCAAGTCAAGAGGCAACAGTTAGAATTGGACATGGAACAACAGACAGGTTCCAAATAGGAAAAGGAGTACATCAAGGCTGTATATTGTCACCCTGCTTATTTAACTTATATGCAGAGTACATAATGAGAAATGCTGGGCTAGAAGAAGGACAAGCTGGAATCAAGATTTCTGGAAGAAATATCAATAACCTCAGATATGCAGATGACACCACCCTTATGGCAGAAAGTAAAGAAGAACTGAAGAGCCTCTTGATGAAAGTGAAAAAGGAGAGTGAAAAAGTTGGCTTAAAGTTCAACATTCAGAAAACTAAGATCATGGCATCCGGTCCCATCATTTCATGGCAAATAGATGAGGAAACAGTGCAAACAGTGGCAGACTTTATTTTTCTGGGCTCCAAAATCACTGCAGATGATGACTGCAGCCATGAAAGTAAAAGATGCTTACTCCTTGGAAGGAAAGTTATGATCAACCTAGACAGCATATTCAAAAGCAGAGACATTACTTTGTCAACAAAGGTCTGTCTAGTCAAGGCTATGGTTTTTCCAGTGGTCATGTATGGATGTGAGAGTTGGACTATAAAGAAGGCTGAGTACAGAAAATTGATGCTTTTGAACTGTGGTGTTGGAGAAGACTCTTGAGAGTCGCTTGGACTGCAATGAAATCCAACCAGTCCATCCTAAAGGAGATCAGTCCTGGGTGTTTGTTGGAAGGACTGATGTTGAAGCTGAAAGTCTAATACTTTGGCCACCTGATGCAAAGAGCTGACTCATTTGAAAAGATCCTGATTCTGGGAAAGACTGAGAGCAGGAGGAGAAGGGGACAAGAGAGGATAAGATGGTTGGATGACATCACCGACTCAGTGGACATGAGTTTGGGTAAACTCCAGGAATTGGTGATGGACAGGGAGGTCTGGCATGCTGCGGTTCATGGGGTCACAAAGAGTTGGACATGACTGAGTGACTGAACTGAACTGATAAGCATATGTTAACATTTTAAAAATTCATCAAACTGTATACTTAGAACACTGATATTTTGCTATACACATGTAATAATTCCATAAAAATCTCAAAAACAGTTAAAAAACATGAAGTAAGGGATACTTTTTGGCTGGATCACAAGGAACTTGAAGGGGAATAGAGATAAATAAAACAAGAATAATTAGTTAGGTCCACATTGGTATAGCATCTTTTAATTTCATGGCTGCAGACACCAGCCACAATGATTTGGAGGCCAAGAAAAATAGGTCTTTCATTGTTTCCAAGGCAAATTGGAAGTGGTCAAACAGGAGATGGCAAGAGTGAACTAAAATGGACAGGAATGGGTGAATTTAACTCAGATTACCATTATATCTACTATTGTGGGCAAGAATTCCTTAGAAGGAATGGAGTAGTCCTCATAGTCAATAAGAGTCTGAAATACAGTACTTGGGTGCTATCTCAAAAAACACAGAATGATCTTGGTTTGTTTCCAAGACAAAGCATTGAACATCACAGTAACCCAAGGCGATGCACCCACCCACTAGTGCTGAAGAAGCTGAAGTTGAATGGTTCTATGAATCTACAAGAGTTTCTAGAACTAACAGAAAAAAAAAATACAAAAACACAAACTGATGTTCTTTTCATCATAGGGGATTGGAATGCAAAAGTAGAAAGTCAAGAGATACCTGGAGTAATAGGCAAGTTTGGCATTACAGTACAAAAATGAAGCAGGGCAAAAGCTAACAGAGCTTTGAGAAGAGAACACACTGGTCATAGCAAACACTCTCTTCCAACAACACAAGAAATGACTCTACACATGGACATCACCAGATGGTCCATACTGAAATCAGACTGATTATATTCTTTGCAGTCAATGATGCAGAAGCTCTAAACAGTCATAAAATCAAGACTGGGAGCTGACTGTGGCTCAGATCATGAACTCCTTATTGCCAAATTCAGACTTAAATTGAAGTACAAAAAATCACTAACCACTCATGTATGACCTAAATCAAATCTCTTAAGATTATACAGTTTAAGTGACAAAGAGATTCAAGGGATTATATTTGGTAGATTGAGTGCCTGAAGAACTATGGACAGAGGTTCATAACACTGTCCAGGAGTTGGTGATCACACCATCCTCAAAAAAAAGAAATGCAAAAAGGCAAAATGGTTGTCTGAGGAGGCCTTACAAATAGCTGAGAAAAGAAGAGAAGCTAAAGGCAAAGGAGAAAAGGAAAGATATACATACACACTTGACTGCAGAGTTCCAAAGAACAGCAAGATGAGATAAGAAAGCCTTCTTCAGTGATCAGTGCAAAGAAATAAAACAAAACAACAGAATAGGAAAGCCTAGAGATCTCTTCAAGGAAATTAGAGATATGGTGATCACACCATCCTCAAAAAAAAGAAATGCAAAAAGGCAAAATGGTTGTCTGAGGAGGCCTTACAAATAGCTGAGAAAAGAAGAGAAGCTAAAGGCAAAGGAGAAAAGGAAAGATATACATACACACTTGACTGCAGAGTTCCAAAGAACAGCAAGATGAGATAAGAAAGCCTTCTTCAGTGATCAGTGCAAAGAAATAAAACAAAACAACAGAATAGGAAAGCCTAGAGATCTCTTCAAGGAAATTAGAGATACCAAGGGAAATTTTCATGCAAAGACGGGCACAATAAAGGACAGAAATGGCATGGATCTAACAGAAGCAGAAGATTAAGAGGAGGTGGCAAGAATACATAGAAGAGCTATACAAAAAAGATCTTCATGATCCAGATAATCACAATTGTGTAATCACTCACCTAGAGCCAAACATCCTGGAGAGTGAAGTCAAGCGGGCCTTAGGAAGCATCACAATGAACAAAAGCTAGTGGAAGTGATGGAATTCTAGTTGAGCTATTTCAAATCCTAAAAGATAACGCTGTTAAAATGCTGCATTCAATATGCTAGCAAATTTGGAAAACTCAACAGTGGCCACAGGACTGAAAATGGTCCATTTTCATTCCAATCTCAAAGAAAGGCAATGCCAAAGAATGTTCAAACTACCACACAGTTGCACTCATTTTACATGCTAGCAAGGTCGTGTTCAAAATCCTTCAAGCTAGGCTTCAACAGTATGTGAACCAAGAACTTCCAGATGTACAAGCTGGATTTGAAAAGGCAGAGGAACAAGAGATCAAATTGCCAACACCTGCTGGATCAAAAAAAAAGCAAGAGAATTCCAGAAGAACACCTACTTCTGCTTTATTGACTTTGCTAAAGCCTTTGACCGTGTGGATCACACCAAACTGCGGAAAATTCTGAAAGAGATGGGAATACCAGACCACCTGACCTGCCTCTTAAGAAACCTGTAAGCAGGTCAGGAAGCAACATAGGACATGGAACAACAGACTGGTTCAAAATTGGGAAAGGAGTATGTCAAAGCTGTATATTGTCCTGCTGCTTATTTAACTTATATGCAGAATACATCATGTGAAATGCCAAACTGGCTGAAACACAAGCTGGAATCAAGATTGCTAGGAGAAATATCAATAAACTCAGATATGAAGATGACACCACACTTATGCAGAAAGCAAAGAGGAATTAAAGAGCCTCTTGAGGAAGGTGAAAGAGGAGAGTGAAAAAGCTGGCTTAAAATTACACATTCAAAAAATGAAGATCATGGCATCTGGTTCCATCGCTTCATGGCAAATAGATGGGGAAACAATGAAACACTGAGAGACTTTATTTTTTGGGGCTCCAAAATCACTGTGTGTGCAGTCATGATATGTAAAGATGTTTTCTTCTTGGAAGAAAAGTTATGACAAACCTAGACAGCGTATTAAAAAGCAGAGACATCACCTTGCTGACAAAGGTCCAGATAGTCAAAGCTATGGTTTTTCTACTAGTCATGTATGAATATGTGGGTTGGACCATAAAGAAGACTGGCTGCTAAAGAGCTGATGCTTTCAAACTGTGGTGTTGGAGAAGACTCTTGAAAGTCCCTTGGACTGCAAGGAGCTCCAACTAGTCCATCCTAAAGGAGATCAGTCCCGGGTGTTCATTCGAAGGACTGATGATGAAGCTCCATTACTTTGGCCTCTTGATGTGAAGAGGTGATTCATTAGAAAATACCCCGAAGCTGGAAAAGATTGAAGGCAGGAGGAGAATGGGATGACAGAGGACAAGATGTTTGGTGGCATCACCGACTTAATGGACCTGAGTTTGAGTAAGCTCCAGGAGAGAGTGAAGGACAGGGAAGCGTGGCCTGCTGCAGTCCAGGGGAATCACAAAGAGTAGGACACGACTGAACAACTGAACAACAACAAATATCAGCAAAGACCTCAACTGCCAGGTATAGACATCTGAACATCTTTCTCTAGACCAGGATGCAGGAAACACTGTGGTAAATATTTTAGGTTTTGTAGGCCACAAGCTCTCTGTCACAAGCACCCAACTCTAACACTGCAGCGTGAAAGCAGCTGTAGATAACATGAAAATAGATGATCATAACAGTTCTAATAAAACTTTATTTACAAAAACAGAAGGAGGGCCAGGTTGCCCATGGCTGCTCAGGACAGTGATATCCATGGACTAATTTTGAGCATTTAGTGATGTAAACAAGAGTGGTGATTCAGGAAAATCATTCTGACAGCAAAGATAGAGTTATCAGGGAGACCACAGCATTCAGGCAAAACTCGGGTAGAAGACTAGGAACACAGGGAGATTCAATAGCTTTTTTCCATTTGATCTTTTTTTTAATTTTTTTTTTTTTAGTTTGTTTTGCTTTACAATACTGTATTCATTTTGCTACACATCAACATGAATCAGCCACGAGTGTACATGTCTTCACAGCTGCTATCTCCCTCCCAAAGATGAAATGAAGTGAAAGGTATGAACCTCACCACCACATCCACCCCATCCCCCCATCCCCAGACAGAAGTGACATGATTATGTGGTTGGTCAGAGACTAGAAAATGAATTTATTCTAAATTTTTAAACACCACCTTTTTATTCTAAAGGTGGTATTTTCAGAGAGACATGCACAGGCTTAATAACACTTCCTGTGGGATCTCTGTCCAACCATCCCCACATCTCAGGATGTTTTCCCTTCCCTTGCTTTGTAGCCAGGCCTTAGCCTCATCTAGCCAGAAACAGCTTAAGGGGACAATGGAAGAGAATGCCATCTTTCCATCCCTCTTTCTCTCTCTTTGCTATCGCAGATGTACATTTCCATAGCGCCATACTGGGAGGGATCTAAATTTGGGAGAAAAGTATGTCATTTAGACTTTACATGCCCCTTGGACTGCCTCTGGTCTCAAGAAGAGAAAGTTAACACCTGATCCAGGCCATCCTTACTTTGAGCTAATAACAGAGTTATTTTTGCATACATCTCTTTGAGGAAGCTCGTAAGAAGAATAGCTGGACCAAGGCAGTATTTGTGTATGCCTGGATCCTCTGGCCACATATAATCAGTCACCCCCTTGCATGGCACTGCAGTACTCCCGTCATCTAACACTCTACTCTCCAGGCAAGCCAGCTCTCCAGGCAAACAGAGGAGAAATTACCTGACTGAAATTTCTCCACGGTGGAGAAAATGGATTAGGAAAATGTATCCTTCTGGTTTTTTCTTTCCTCTCCTCTGGAGTCCTTCCAGTCCTCTTTCTTCTCCCCCGCACGCCCACCTCAACCCCCAGCTTGCACCACTGAATGAATGAGATTGAGAGCAAAAGAGAGCAGAGAACCAGTCTCTCCTGGCCTCCCAGCTTAATTAAAATTCTCACAGCTTCTGAAAATGAAACAGGAAAGGCCTGTGGTTTCCCGTCCTGAGCCATTTTCCTACCGGCACTTCCTCTCCACCCCTCCTTCCTCCAGGCAGAGATTTCACCTTGTTAATCATTCGACCTGCATCAGAAAACATTACCTCCATGACCACAAAATAGCAGCCTCATTATTGGAACCACAGCCCGCGGTCAGATGGATTTCCCCAAAGGCCCCCAAACCTTTCCCATTTTATTACCATGTCACTCCTCATTTTAACACATATTAATCACAAAGATACATTTTTCTTGGGCTATGGATTTAAGTAGCCCTATCTAAGCACTCAGTAAAGGTTGGTTCAGGGGAGGAGGAAAAAAAAGGAATGATTAAATTTGCAAAGTCGAGGTGCTAGCCCAATCTGTAGATGCCTAGAGCAGGAATGTTTGGTTTGTCACAGACTTCAAAAATGTGTTAGGGACTAGTCCTTTTGTGGGTGGGAAGCTGCAAAGCATACTAAGTAAAGATCTGAGGTTTACATCATCCTGGCTTAAACCATGGCTTCACTGCTTACTAGCAAATGATCTCCCTTTTCTGACCCTCAGTTTCCTCACCTGTATAATGGGAATGGTGGCGGTGGCTTAGTTGCTGAGTCGTGTCTACTTTGCAAGCCCATGGGGTGTAAGTCTGCTAGGCTTCTATGTACATGGGGTTCTCCAGGCACCAATACTGGAGTGGGTTGCTATTTCCTTCTCCAAGGGATCTTTCCAACCCAGGGATCAAACCTGGGTCTCCTGAATACTGCAGGTGGATTCTTTACCAACTGAGCCACCAGGGAAGCCATGTAACGGGAATATTCTTTCCAAGGTGACTGCAGGCTTAAATAACACCGATCCAGGGCCCAGGCCACAGGAAGTGCTCAGTATACTAGAGCCAGCGTTTTTCTTCTTTTCTCATGGTTCAAGGAGCCACACTAAGAACTTCATCTCGCTTTATAAGAGTCCCACTCTGGCTGCTTTCTTCCTTCTGCTTTCCTGAGACTTACAAAGAGGGACTAGTGTTTGTCCTTACACTGTTTAGTTTCAGCATTCTCTGCCATCTTTAATGGAAAAAGCAAATAGTCTCCTCTCTTTCAGTGTTTAATAAACTTCTGTCTCTGCTTTTTCTGTTTCAGAAATGGAACACTTCCATCTTTCTAGGATAGAGAAGATACATTATTGAGTAGGGTCAGAATGTCTGTGACAAAGAAGAAGATTAAGGTGAGTACCTCTCTCATGCAAAGACAATGTTTTGATGGGTCTTGAGGTCTGCTGCTTGTGTAGTGACCTGGGCTGTTTGGATCCGGCCTCAGTCTCCCACACCAGCCCCCCATCCCCTCTTCTGAACCAATAGCCTGCAATGCCAGAGACCTGGTCAGGGGTGCAGGCATGGTCTATGACACAAGGGAAAGCTCATTAGCTTTTTTGAGGATGAAAACCACTATTGTGGCCTTGCAGGGGCTGAACTAAAGTTTACAGCCTAAGTTCAGGATGGCAAGAGGCAGAATAAATACAAGGCTCAGTGTCAGGGCATCTGGATTTGAAGCTGAGGTCTTCCCCCAAATGACTGTGGGAAAATGACCAAGTCACACATCACTTCCCAACCTCAGGTATCTTCCATATTAAGTGAAGACATTGTGCTGGATGTCCCTGAGGCCCACAATGACCCAAAATTAGTAAGTGTAGACATATTAGAAGGGGAGACCCCATCCATGTAGGGACAACTCTGTCATATATTCTTAGCCAGGGATACCCGCTGCTCTGACTCTAGCATAGAAAAGGGAAGCTAAATAGATCAGCACTGAATGATGCTCAGAATTGCAAGAGGATAAATGAATATCATAAATGTCAGAGCTTGGACTTCCCTGGGGGCCCAGTGGTCAAGACTCTGCCTGTCAATGCAGGGCACATGCATTCGATTCTTGGTTGGGGAAGATTCCACATGCCATGGGGGAGCTAAGCCCGTGCATGGGAACTACTAAAAGCCATGCGCCCTAGAACCCATGCTCCACACTCAGAGAAGCCACAGCAATGAAAAGCCTGTGCACCGCAACTAGAGAGTAGCCCCCATGCAGCCATAAATAAACAAACAAAGGGCTTTGTGAAGCCAGGGAAGAAGGAGGGTCTGGGGTTTCCTATGGAAGCAATTTGTGGTCTTTTTTCTCCTGCAGCTTCAGAAAGCCTCTGCCCCAGGTTCTTGCCTTTCTTACATGCTTCCACTGAGATCCAAGTTCTGAGGAAGGAGAACAGGGAAGGCCTTAGGCCACCTGTCCTCTCTGTGGGAGGGGAGGAGAGGGTCCTGTGATTGGCAGCATGCAAAAGCAACACATTGGGAAAGGAGGGTAGCTCTCCTGAAGCGGACAAAAGGCAGTCCGCATGCATCAGGTTGGAGAAATTCACCTCCCACCAAGGAGGCCTGGCAGGCTGGATAGAAAAGTAAAAGGATTAGGGTTTGTCCTCGTAAGCCTGAAATAGTGAGGTCATGGCTAGAGGCTTGAGTAGATTTTCCTGGGTGGTTTGTCCAAGTCCAGCATCTACTCTGAGCCAGGCCCTCTGCTTTTGAACTTCTGAAAGACAGGCATTTTAACCCCTTGTCTACCAGTGGAAACCAAGCCTCAGAGAGACTAGGTGAGGTTTTCCATGCCACAGAGCAAGTAAGAAGAAAAGTTAGGATTGAACCCACATCTGTTTGGCTACAAAGCCTGACTCTTTTCATGGCCCTGCATACTAACAGAGTAAGGAGCAGGCATGCTTTCTAGGCCCCGACGTGGGCTAATAGTCTGAAGGCTCGCATGAGACATTTTGTTTTGGTCTTTCCCAAGTAGCAGCATTCCCTCCACAGAGAAAAGTTGGGAAACCAAGAAGAAACCTCAAGGAGGCATTGGAGTGATGAGACTTCACCCTTTATAAACACAGTTCATACCTCTGGTTACTTTTACTAACCTTTGCAACTGCGTGAAAAAAAACAGTGAAAATTTTAGCTGCTCAGCTATGTCCAACTCTTTGCTATCCAATGGACTGTAGCCCACCAGGCTCCTCTGTCCATGGGATTCTCCAGGTAAGAATATTGGAGTGGGTTGCCATTCCCTTCTCCAGGGGATCTTCCTGACCCAGGGATCAAACCTGGGTCTCCTGCACTGGCAGGTGGATTCTTTACTGTCTAAGCCACCAGGGAAGCCCACAGTCCTTGATAAATAAGAAGGAAAAAGCAAATATGATTTTTAAACTTCAAATTTGGAGAGAGAGAGAGAGAAAATGCAGTCATCTTTCAATCTTCTCCAATGCTTCTACTCCTTAGAATTTATTTATGCTCCATAAAGGAACTGGGTTAAATAAAGGGGAAAAAATATGAAACCTAGCTCAAAACAGTCAGAAGTTATGTCTCTCCTTTTGAGATGAGGTTTCTAAATCTGCTTCATCCCTATTAGATGAGGATGAATGACCTCAAGGTTCCCTTTTTCTCAAATAATGAATCTTCTACATGTGACTTTGAATTGAATCTGATTTGTCTTCATTGATCTTAGCCCGAGAAAACACCACTGCAATGACAGGCCTCTTGTGCTTTTGCAACTAGGAGACTAAATGATCCAAACTTCCTATTTCAGATAAGAAAACTTAAGACCAGGACATGAAGGTGCTTTCTCAAAGTTAATATCAGAAGGACCAGGTCATGTATTACTTACTATGAAAACACATCCTTTCTCTCTCCTCCAAAAAAAAAAAAAAAAAGCATGCCTATGTATTCCTTAGAGTCAAGACGATAAATAGATATTTTTCTGCCAACTCTGACCCACTGATGCAGTAACTACCAGAATCAATGGGTAGTGAGAGTTTGGGAAGACATGTTCAGGATTTAGCTCATTGATTGCCAATGTCTGGTTTGGTGATAGGAGTGATAGCATATGTTCTGTATGTGTTGAGTCACACAGCACAATTTTGATTCAAGATAGGTAAGATGAGAGTCTTGAATCTGTTGAGGAGAATAGGAGAGGAAACAACAGAAAAATACACTTGCTATGTAGTTGACTCTCACCGGACAAGGCATAGAGCTGATCCTCTTCCCTATAATAATAACTTACCCTACTGTTCCACCTTCCGGTCCTTATCCTCTGAACCCCTGGGGCTTTGGGGAACTTCTAAAGTCCTAAGAGAGGAGGCACTGTTTTGAGTCTTTCCCTTCTAGCTTGCCATTTACTAGCTCATACCTTAGTTATCAAGCAGCATGTTAATTATTGGGCTTTCCTGGTGGCTCAGTGGTAAAGAATCCATCTGCCAATGCAGTAGACACTGGTTCAATCCCTGGGTCAGGAAGATCCCCTAGACAAGGAAATGGCAATCCAGTATTCTTGCTTGGGGAATCTCATGGACAGAGGAGCCCAGCAGGCTATAGTCCATGGGGTCACAAAGAATGGGACATGACTTAGCAACTGAACACGTACATACACATCCATCTTAGTTATCAGGAACACGGTGATTCTCAATCTTCGTTGCACATTACAGTTACCTGGGGAGCTTTTAGAACCCTCAATGCCCGCTCACATCTCAACTAAATCAATAGCTGGGGGTAAGGCCCAGGCATCAGTAATTTTAGAGGAGCCTCAGGTTTATTCTAATGTGCAACGTTTGTGAATTAAGGAGCTAATGTCTAAGCAATCAAAAATAAAGAAGGTGCCAGAAACACGGAAGTAACAAATGGGTGAATGTAACAGAATTAAAGTTCTGGCTCATAACTCTGTGGAGGTTCACCCAATTCTGACAAAGTCAAATGAAGGGCTCCCAAGTGAAGACCTCAAAAAAAATCCCTTAAGACAAAGGAAAGGAAGTGGTATTTACAGCAGGAATTCACTGACATATGAGGAATAGTGAGTGAAAGTTGCTCAGTCACGTCTGACTCTTAGCAACCCCATGGATTACACAGTCCGTGGAATTCTCCAGTCCAGAATACTGGAGTGGGTAGCCTTTCCCTTCTCCAAGGGATCTTCCCAACCCAGGGATAGAACCCTGGTTTCCCTCATTGCAGACAGATTCTTTACCAGCTGAGCAACAAGGGAAGCCCTATGAGGGGTAGAAGAGACTTCAAATATAAACAGGTTTATTTTTTTTAATTAGTTAATTTATTTTAATTGGAGGCTAATTACTTTACAATATTGTAGTGGTTTTTGCCATGCATTGACATGAATCAGCCATAGGTGTACATGTGTTCCCCCCTGCAAAAATAAAATAAACAGGTTTACACTATTTTAGATAGATCCATGAGTGACAAGTAAGCATATTATTAGAATCAGAATGTTTAAGTGGGGACAAGCACAAGATATCATCTACTCCATACATAGTATGGATGGAGAAACTGGGACTCAGAACAAAAGGTACTCATAGCCACTTAGTGCCTTAATGGCTGTTCCGACCTTATGCAAGGTCCTCAAACCCATGGCCCTCTATTGGTTTCCCTGTTCCTCATCGTCTCTTCGCCCTTTTCTTTATGGTCCGACACATTCAAAATGGAACTAGTTATTCCTCTACTCCCACCCCATTCACTCCCAGCTTCCAGGGGCCTTCACAAAATTATTGTGACCATCCCTCTCCACAGCCAACCCATCATCAAGTCCTTTAGATTCTATCTCCAAAACAGATTATCAATCTCTCTGTATCTTGCTGTCTTGTCATCACTCCAATTCAAAGCCACTCAACTCTTGCTTGTGTCATGGTTACAGTGTCTTAATTGGGCCCCTGGCTTCCCTCTCTGGTCCATTCTTCACATAAGCAACTTGATTTACCTTCTTAAGATGCAAAGCAGGTCACACAGCTTTCAAAGGATTCCTATAGCTCTTACAATTCAAAGTCCTCATTATAGCAGGCACTCTCTGAACAGCCTGGGCTCTGTCTCTGCCCAGTCTCAGCTCAGGCCACTCTTTGCTTCCTCACTAAGCTGTGGCCACCCTGTTTTCTTTAGGTCCCATAGGGAAAGAGCAAGTTAGCCAAGATGGCAGTGGTCAGGCTCTCTTGCCCCACACCCTCTCATGTCTTCAGTTCCTATGGCTCCTTGAGTTTTCCTTCAGCCTCTCAGCTCACACCTTGCCTCACTGAGTTCAGTGAATATTATGCACAGTGAGGTACAGCAAGACAGTTTCTAACCCCCCTGAATCATCTCCAGCCTTAACACTCTATCCATGACATTTTCTTCTGGAAACTCAGCTCCCTTGACACCCCTGCTCCTCTCACTGGGTGTCAGCTCTCAATTTCAAAGTCTGTTCTCTGTCTTCCTTCTGATCACCCTCTCTGCCTGTTATGTCCAATCTTGGCTCTTTTTAAATTTCCTTTTGAACATTTGATACAAATTGTACTTATTTCATTTATGTACTGCTTTGCTTATGAAATTATTTTTCTCCAGTAAAATATAAACTTTATAAAGGAAGAAAAAAAACACACACACATCTGGCTTGTTTATTGTTCCATTT
The DNA here is from genome assembly GCA_006408695.1 of Aepyceros melampus. Taxonomy (NCBI): domain Eukaryota; kingdom Metazoa; phylum Chordata; class Mammalia; order Artiodactyla; family Bovidae; genus Aepyceros; species Aepyceros melampus. Next base: position 40,072 of record SJXQ01005088.1, read on the forward strand.
ATTCCTGGCACCTAGCAGAAAACCTGTTCATTAAAGAACCTGTGAATGAATGAAGGAATGAACTAATTTTAGAAAGTAAACTATATTACTATGACTTAAGTGTCTTCCTGGAGGCTTTAAGGCCAAGTCAGGACTAGAACTCAGGACTCCTAATGACAAACTAATGATCTCTACTCAGATTATGCCACCTAGTGAAGAGAATCAGCAGAGTGTAGGATAGTTGAAGAGAATTTCTTAGCAACCTCAGGAAGACAAACTCTTCGCATGACAAAGCTCAGTATCTCTTTTTTATGAATGATGTTACATTCAGCAGCTCTGACTACAGACAGCAGCAAGCCAGACATGGGCATGTACTTGGCTCTTGCTCTAGCTTTGGCTCTGCCATTTCCAGTGTGACTTGGTGTCACCGATTTGACTTGCCTGAGTCTCAGTGTCCCCGTCTGTCAATTGGGAATAATAAGTCTATTCTGAATGTTACTAGAATAAAAGTGAGGAAAAAGGGAAAGAGAGTGGGAGGATCAGAAGGCATCACAGTCCTGTCAATATGCATTTAATATCGTTGCTGTTACAGTTCGCTTTATCATTTACAGAACATTCTGCTTCTCTAAACCCTTTCCTTTGTCCGCCCTCTTCTGCTAGCCTTAGCATTTCTTTTTTGTTTAACAATAATAATGAGGAGCAAGAGAGGAATTAGGAGGGACAAAAAGAGAAAGAGAGAGAGGAGGAGGAGGAGAACAAGAAGGGAAGAAGCAGCTTTTGCTAATCACCTTCTAGATGTCAGACTCCTTGGATAGCCATTCTAATCTTCACCAACTTCTATTTGGAAAGTGGTATTATCGTTCCTGTGTTACAGATTCCCAAGGCTCAGAGATAAGTCAAGTTCTCTCAAGCACTGTAAGTAAACAGCAACCTGGGATTCAGATATAGGCCTACGTGACTCCAAAGCCCAGGCTTATTCTGCCACACCATGCTGTCTCCCTGGATTCAGGGAAGAAGTTCTGGGCAGGAGTGAAGAGTAAAAGCAAATCACACCGACACACAGACTGTGGGCATGTTTATAGCTGCCGGCTGTTCATTACTGTATTTTACTACCAAAGCAGCTGTGAGAAATCAGTTTAGACACATAGATGGGCATGAGAACCATTCTGTTTGCAAATGGTCCACAAACCTGGCCCACTTGTTTATGGAAACTTTTTTTAAAAATGTGGTGAAATGCAGATGACACAAACTTTACCACTGTAACCCTTTCAACCCACTCCAGTATTCTTGCCTGGAGAATCCCTGTGGACAGAGGAGCCTGGCGGGCTACAGTCCACGGGGTCAAAAAGAGACACGACTGAGCAACTAAGCCCACAGCACAACCCTTTTAAAAGGCACAATTCTGGTGCATTTGTACACTCACAAAGTTGCGCAACCATCACCACCACCTAGTTTGAGAGCATTTTCATCACCCTCAAAGGAGATCCCATGGTAACCATTAAGCAATTACTCCCCAGGACCTCCCCCCACCCCTCAGCTGCTGGTAACCACTCATTAACTTTCTGTCTCTATGGGTTTAGGCAAACTCTTAGCTTCCTCTTGAATAACGTACTTGGACAAGACCCTTGAAAGATGGTGGTTTCAGAAAACAGCAGCTCCCTTTCCACTCAGGGCTCTGCCCCAGCGTTTCCATCAGGTTCCCCAGGGAGCTACCTGCTTGTTACCTAATAGAAGAGCACAGGACCTGGAAATCGCACAGCTCCCTCCCCCAGGGGAGCAACTGCACCAGCAATAGCAGATGCCTAGATGGTGGACAGGGAGGCCTGGCGTGCTGTGATTCATGGGGTCGCAAAGAGTCAAACATGACTGAGCGACTGAACTGAACTGAACTGAAGATCATTAATGATCATTAGAAGCTGTTCTGATCTCTGGGGACAAGCCAGCCTTTCCAGGAACAGAGGTGGGCAGGACTGCAGGGTGATTCAGAAATAAGTGAAGAGTGTGGAGCTGGATGGGCTTGAATCTGAACCCTGGCTCCTCCACATAGGTCACTCTACCATCTAGGGCCTCTCTTTCCAAAGATGTAAAACTGAGAAGGGGAAACCTACCTTGTTGGGGTAGTGGGGAGGTTAAAGGGGTTGAATGAGACATAATACACATCTACTATTTCTTTACTCCTTGGACCCCACTAACTCAGGTAGAAGTTGTATCTACTACCCAGGATCTGAAATTTAAACCAAGCAAGAACCTATCTTTATCATGTGGAAAAATAAATAGGCATTATATTACCTTTACTGAAATGAAAGACAGATCAACCTTTTTCAACATATTTGATACAGCGGGGAAATCCATTATGGAAAACAAACCATGATCTAGTCACTGTGCCAGGTTTAGTTCAAAAGGTGATATGCTAGACACCATTCTGAGTTCTGAGGTTAAATGATTAATAAAACAAAATAGTGTAATCAGACAGCCGTGGCTTCGAGTCCTAACTAACTAACTAGATGACATTGAATGAATACCTTCCAGGCTCAATTCACTCTTCTATAGATATAAGAACAGTAATAACTTCATAAGGTTATTTGAGGGTTAAATGAGATAATCTATATAAAGCATTTAGCATGGTATACCAAGTCAGCAGTCAATAAATGTTAGATATTAGAATTATAATTTTTAATAATAAAAAGCAAGCAAAATAACATAAAGAGATGAGTTCTGGTGGATAAAAGCATTGGGAGCCCCAGAGAGAGTCCAGGATTGTTTTGGGGGGGAAGTGACATCTTAAAGGATGTATATGAATTAACCAGATGGGAAGGGCAAGGTCTTTCTTTCTGTGGTGTGTTTGTGTGTTTATTTATTAATTTTTTTATTTTTAAATTTATTTATTTTCAGTTCAGTTCAGTTCAGTTGCTCAGTCATGTCCGACTCTTTGTGACTCCATGAATCGCAACAAGCCAGGCCTCTCTGTCCATCACAAACTCCCGGAGTTCACCCAAACTCACGTCCATCGAGTCGGTTATGCCATCCAGCCATCTCATCCTCTGTTGTCCCCTTCTCCTCCTGCCCCCAATCCCTCCCAGCATCAGGGTCTTTTCCAATGAGTCAACTCTTCGCATGAGGTGGCCAAAGTATTGGAATTTCAGCTTTAGTATCAGTCCTTCCAATGACCATCCAGGACTGATCTTTAGAATGGACTGGTTGGATAATTGAGGCTAATTACTTTACAATATTGTGGAAACTCCCATGGACGGAGGAGCTTGATGGGCTGCAGTCCAAGGGGTCGCTAAGGGTCGGGCACAACTGAGCGACTTTCACTTTCACTTTTCACTCTCATGCAAGGAAATGGTAACCCACTCCGGTGTTCTTGCCTGGAGAATCCCAGGGATGGAGGAGCCTGATAGGGTGCCGTCTGCGGGGTCGCACAGAGTCGGACACGACTGAAGCGACTTAGGAGCAGCAGCAGCAGTGTAAATTTGCCATACATTGCATGAATCAGTCATGGGTGTACATGTGTTCCCCATCCTGAACCTCTCTCCCACCTCCCTCTCCATCCCATCCCTCAGAGTCATCCCAGTGCACCGGCCCTGAGCGCCTGTCTCATGCATGAACCTGGACTGGCGATCTGTTTCACGTTTCAATGCAAGATCATTCTAAGAGAAGTGAACAGCACAAGAAAAGGCAAGGAGGTCAGAGCAGCGCCCTCACTGTGTGACAGAAGCTGTGAGCAGCTTACTGGGAGGGAAAGAGGGAGGGAAAGAACCCGATGAAGTCAGCACGGTAGGCCATCCTGCAACTTGGTCTATACCCTGAGGGCCTAAGGAACCACTGAAAGGTTTTAAGCACAGTAATCAGAGGCTCCCTCTGCCTTTGAGAGGCATCCCCTGGCAGTTGCGAGCAGGATGAATTTCAGCAAAAGAATTCAGGAAGCAGGGAGAGCTATCAGGGAGCTGTTGAAATAATTCAAAGGAGAAGATAGCAAACTGAACTAAGACAATAGTAGCAAAAACAAAGAGGATAATAAAATGTGGCCATTGACTGAATTCAGGTTGAACCAGGGGCTGCCTAGAGGTTTCAAAGTTTGTAGAGGTGGAGGGTCTTTATTCTAACAGGACACGCTTAAGGCAGGCAAGGTCTCTGGAGGGTAAGGAGTTCCCTTTATTTATGGAACAAAGAGTGTGAGGGAATTGACTAACCTGTGAAGTGCTGCTCAGACACCCCTCTGAGAATGGAGTCTGGGCAGCTGTGTGCCCACCTGCAGTGACTGAAGAATTGATTTACAGGGCAGCAATGGAAAAACAGACATAGAGAATAGACTGATGGACATGGGGAGAGGGGAGGAGAGGGTGAGATGTATGGAGAGAGTAACATGGAAACTTACATTACCGTGTGTAAAATAGATAGCCAATGGGAATTTGCTGTGTGGCTCAGGAAACTCTAACAGGGGCTCTGCATCAACCTAGAGGGGCGGGATGGGGAGGGAGATGGGAGGGAGGTTCAAGAGGGAGGGGATATATGTATACCTATGGCTGATTCATGTCGAGGTTTGACAGACAACAAAATTCTGTAAAGCAATTATCTTCCATTAAAAAATAAATAAATTTAAAATATATATATCTGTCTGGAACCCAGCACCAGAGATTCTGATTTGGTGGGTCTGGAATGGGGTCCCTGTCAGTTATTAGAAATCTCCTTCCTGGCAAGTGACAAAGCCAAACTTACACCAGCCTTGGCAATAAGAAAAAGTGTGTTGGGGAATAATTTATAAAGATAGTGGGGTATCTCAATAAGGGTAAGGATGAAATGCAGCTAAGCCTCAGAAATAAGGAATTGAAGTCTCAGTGCAATCGGAAGTCATATTCTTTTCCTTGTCTCTTTTTCTCCTCATGTGCCTGCTTCAGTTCTGTTCTGCTCCTTCCTTCAGGTATCATGGCATTCATGGCGGAAGACAAAAATGACCACTAGCAGCCCCCAAGATTTACATCAGTAAAGATACTCAAAGAGTCTAGATTCTCTTTCTCAAGACTAGAATCAAATTCTCCATGAGATACTCTGACTAGCCCAAATGTGGGCAGCTGCATACAAGCCCCTGAATCAATTAGTTTATGTCTTAAAGGTGAGGTCATAGTATAATATAATCTTCCTTCAGTGATTTTGATGATGACAAGGGGTAACTCTGCAAAGGGATGCTGGGCAGACAGTTCCAAGGCTGTTCACTGCATCTTCACCTCACGCCAGCCCTTGGTTTCCCTCTGTTCTTTACCCCCATTTTCTAATCTGAGCATGGACATGATTTGAAATTGTCCCTATTGGTGGTCTAACTTTTATGTGTTCTCAACTTTGAAAAGGCTAGAGAGAAGAGGAAGTCAATTGGGATCAAGAACATACAATCAGGGAAGCCTCTGAGATTAGAGATAGAGGAAAGGCTTGCAGAGATCCTCCCCTCAAACCCTGCCATTTTTTATTTCATTTGGGGAAGCTGACATGCAAAGAGGTCCAAGATTTCTCAAGATCACATTTTATGAGATTGCAGGGTTGGACCTGGCACCTAGTTTTCCAGCCTTTCAGTCTAGTGTTCTTTTCTTTACAATCAATAAATGTCTTGAAGCAATCACCAACCGAAAATAATTCAAAAATTAAAATCAAATACCTTTGAGATAAAGTAAATCAATGGAATTTGATTTGTACAAATTTTATCTGTACACCATTTTTCTCAATATTTACTTATTCTATAAATCAAGGACAACCCACAACAATCACACTGTGTGTAATGCTCATACGGTTTCAAGGTAGCTACCATGACAAATAATTGTGAAACAAATTATTTTCATCCATGAATGGAAGCAATAGGGGGTTTAGAATTTGTCAAGCAGACCCATAATTAACAGATTGATTGCTTGGGGCTTTAAGAAGGATGATCAGAGGAGGATTGTGGGGCACTACAGGCAAAAAGAAAGCTCACTGAGGAGATGGGAGGCTGGGATTCTGGTCCAACTCCACCCCTGGTTCTGAGCCAGATATTTCCCTTCTCTGGGTCCCAGTGGCCCTATATGTGAAAGGAGGAGCTTGAATGAAAAATTCATTTCCCCAACTATGGCTATGCCATCTTGGTGCCTCTTCAAGATGGCATGACAGCTTCATCATCACTTATTTAATAATCTGTCTACCTCAACTCTCTTTGCTTAAATATTTGTCACTCAGTCATGTCCGACTCTTTGTGACCCCATGGACTGAAGCCTACCAGGCTTCTCCATCCACGGAATTTTCCAGGCAAGAGTCTAGAGTGGGTTGCCATTTTCTTCTCCAGGGAATCTTCCCAGCCCAGGGATCGAACCCAGGTTTCCCAAGTTGTAGGCAGACGCTTTACCATCTGAACCACCAGGGAAGTCAAGAAAACCTTATCACTGTTAAAAACCAGCATCACATCAGTTGAGGATAACTATCTCAGCATATATGTAATTATTCAAATAAACACCTGCATTCCATTGAAAAATTCCCTTGCTACTACCACTGGTATATGTACACTGTGATGGGGATCCCTGGACCAAACAATCTCAGGGGTTTCTTGTTTCAACTCAGGATGCCCCTTAGGAATGGTCAGACATCAAATGAGATAGAAGTCAAAGGACCTCACACATAAGAGAATTTTTGGACTTAAAACTCAACATTCAGAAAACTAAGATCATGGCATCTGGTCCCATCACTTCATGGAAAGTAAATGGGGAAATAACAGAAACAGTGAGAGACTTTATTTTGGGGGGCTCCAAAATCACTGCAGATGGTGACTGCAGCCACGAAATTAAAAGATGCTTTCTCTTGGAAGGAAAGCTATGACTAACTTAGACAGCATATTAAAAAGCAGAGACATTACTTTGCCAATAAAAGTCCATCTAGTCAAAACCATGGTTTTTCCAGTAGTCATGTATGGATGTGAGAGCTGAAATATAAAGAATGAGCTGAGCACTGAAGAATTAATGCTTTTGAATTGTGGTATTGGAAAAGACTCTTGAGAGTCCCTTGGACTGCAAGGAGATTCAATCAGTCAATCCTCAAAGAAATCAGTCCTGAATATTCATTGGAAGGACTGATGCTGAAGCTGAAACTCCAATACTTTGGCCACCTAATGTGAAGGACTCATTGGAAAAGACCCCGATGCTGGGAAAGATTGAAGGCGGAAGAAGAAGGGGATGACAGAGGATGAGATAGTTGGATGGCATCACCGACTAGGTGGATATGAGTTTGAGTAGGCTCCTGGAGTTGGTGATGGACAGGGAAGCCTGGCGTGCTGCAGTCCATGGGGTACAAAAAGTCGGATATGACTGAGCGACTGAACTGAACTAAACTCCCTGTTGCAGGACCTGGTTCTTTGCTGTTTACCTTTCCCATCACTGCCCTGGAAACCCAACACACAGATCTGGCCTTGGCTTGCTTACTTATCTTTTCAAGGCAACTCAATCCAAACACTGCTGTCAGATTGGCTTTAAGAAGCAATGACCTGATAACAATTTCCAGCTTTGACTATTTCAGGCAGTTCTGGATTTTGGTAGAAGTCAGTGCCTTAACACACACCACACACACACACACACACACACCACATACACACAGTTTCTAATTCCAGTGTTGGAACTTGAGGCAGCTCTAGCAAAGGATATGGAAGGACTATAGGCAGGACACTTCCCCAGCTTCCCCTGTGTCTCAGTCTGTTGTCTGTCACATCCACCTTCCATGGTTCCCTCCTGTTCTCCCTCTTATCCTTCCTTCCTATTGTCGTTTTTTCCTTGTCTACTGTTTTCTTTCTTTGTATTTCTTTCTCAGCCATTTTCCACCCTGCTCCAACTCTATTTTCTCTTTATATTCTTCCATCTCACTTTTTTCTCTCCCAAATTTCTTCAACATCAACTTGGAAAATACTTATTCAGCACCTTCTCACTGACAGGCATTGGTGCCAACCTCCCTCAGTGCTTCTCCCTCACTAATTCCACCACCCATTCGTCCATCTATGCAGTCTCACCCCATCCATCCATCCATCCATCCATCCAGTATTTATTCAGAACCCACCTCTCAGCCTCTGCTTCGTTCTTTTCCATCAGCTTTCTGAACCCTATCTTGGCCCATCTTCTGACCCCACCAGTTGCTGGCTGATCAGGCACAGAAGCCCTCAGAGGGGCTAAAGCAAAGAGCAAGACTGTTGACTCCAGCTAAATTTGTGGCAAATGTTCCAGATTGGTCTGGAACTTTAAAATGTATCCAGAACTACCAAAAATGGACTACAGAACTAGACTCCCAGCACCAGCCTCCAGTTTCAGCTTGGGGATTGGAGGGTGGTGTCTGCTGGATGGGCAATAGCACCGTCCTCTCCCTTACCCAGGCAATGGCAGGTAGACACTGCAGTTCCAAGTCCAGCCTCTGGCCCAGACCAGACATCCCATGTGGTCAGATGTCCCAGCCCTGAGTATCTCCAGACTTTGCAGAGGCTGAGAATGGACTTAATGTAGCCTCCAGTGGTAGAATCACAAACTAGGAGAGCTGGCAGTATTTAGCCAGAGGCTATTCTGTTTTAAAGTGAAAGTGTTAGTCACTCCGTTGTGTCCAACTCTGTGGCCCCATGGACTGTATAGCCCACCAGGCTCCTCTGTCCATGGAATTCTCCAGGCAAGAATACTGGAGTGGGTTTCCATGCCCTCCTCTAGGCAAGTTTCCCAACCCAGGGATCAAACCCACGTCTCTTATGTCTCCTGTATCAGCAGGTGGGTTCTTTACCACTAGTGCCACCTGGGAAGCCTCAGCATGAAGATAATGAAAAAAAAAATTTATCAAGTGTTTACCATATTAAGTCCTTTACATGCATTATCTCATTTAAATCTCACAGCAGCCCTTGTGTAGATATTAATGTGATCCCTAATTTACAGATGAAGAAAGAGGCCTGTAGAGAACTCATGAGGCCACATGGTTAGCAATTGTTAGGACCTAATGGAGCAGCTCACATTCTTTACATCAGATCAGATAAGGTATCTCAAACAAAGTAGATAAGTATGGAGTCAAGGCTGCTGAGATGCAAGAATCCTTGCTCCAGTTCCTGGGTCCTTAATGCTATAGAAAACGGTGGTATGAAAGCAAAACACCAGCAAGGGCCATTCCCAAGGCAGGAGGTGGATGGGGCAGGGGGAGGGTGTGAGGGGTGTGGGTGAAGGCTGGCACTTAAACCCAGATGGATGGAGACAATCGGATATGCATAAGGGCTCTGCTGGGGGCTGGAGCATATGAGGTTTGGTCCTGAGAAGACAACAGCCCGATAAGCAGAACAAAAGCACAATGCTAGAGGAAGGATACATAGCCTGAGAGACTTGTCACTTGTGTTGGCCAACTGTGGGTTCTCTGATGAAGGGCTGGTGGGTTCTAAGAGGCTGAGGGAGGCTTAGGCTTGTGATGAGGGCTGAACACGTGGCCCTGGCTGTAAAACTGGGGTACCAGAGTGTTGCACCAGAAGATCAAACATCTGAGTTCTAATCTGGGTGAAACTAGGCATGTATCCCCTTACCAAAACCCTCCAATGCCCCGACCCCAACCCCTACTCCCAGGGACCAACTCAAGGTCCCTAGCAAGGCATTCAGGGCATTTTAAGATCCAAGTTCCATGATTTCTTTGATTTTCCAACCCCTTCACCTAGATTACACCTCTTCAGCCTTAAATCACAGGCATCACCTCCTCCTGGAAGCCTTCCCTGATTACCACTCCTCCTTAGGCTAAACTGGGTGTTCTTCTCTTTCCTTTAATGTCCTCTAACATATGGATGTCACTGTGCTAACCAAATAATACAATTTCTTATTTATGTTCCTGTGCTTATTTTCCCTGCTAATGGGTGTTCTTCCAGGTCAGGTCAATGTCTGGATTATCTCTCCATGCCTAAGGTTCGCTGAACAAATGACTGAAGAAATAGTTTTGCCCTTATATGATATACCTGACATCCCATGACTCAGTTTACCCACCTAAGAATAGGACTCCCTATTCTTCCTGTCTTATAGGACTACCAAGAGGATCGAATTAGGTGGTATACGTGAAATGCTCTGAGAGCTTTAAAGCCTACAGGAGTGTAAGGGATTCTTATTATCTCATGCCTTCCTTGGACTGCCTGAGTGGCTGTACTATCTTCCACTGCCTTGTCAGTCTTCAGAGGAAGTTTTCCTCCAAAAAAAACCAATTCAAGTTTGCTCTGATAAATGATGATAGAGATCATACCAATACTCCTCCTCCTCCCTGCTCTATTTTCATGAAAACGGGCTACCCCAGGGGAAAGAAGTAAGTGGAAACGTGACTAGCATGTTCTCCTTAGTGATACCTCAGCATACTGCAGCAAGACGGAGGACTTCGGTGCAAAAGAGAGGGGCTGGGGGAGGCAGGAACACTCACCTGAGAGCCCAAGAACTCAGGTCACAAGTAGGCAATGGGATGAATGCTGTTTTCCCATTGATATTTGAGACTTGTTTTCTGCCTGAAGAATAAGGGGTTGAGTGGACATACAGGATGCAAGGCACCTGGTCGCAGGGATGGGCTTTGGCCAGACTCAGGGTCTAACTAGCTGTGTGGTCCCAGGCAGGTCCCCTTTGGTCAGTGGTCCCCACAGGTCTTCATCTTTGAAAGAGGACAATCGTGATATGACAACCGAAGTTGAATAAGAACCAATCATGTTCCAGGCTGCCTCAACTCTGTGCTTTACACAGGTTTCTTCCTTGGATCCCATCCCATTCTTTCCCAACATTCATTTCAGCTTCACAGAAGAGAGAGATGACACTCAGAATGGCTAAGTACCTTACCTGCAATCACAGAGCTGCTGAGTTGCCAGTAGGGGGGCCTGAGTTCAAAGCCCTCACACCTACTGCATTTCCCAGTCTGAACAAGCATCCTCTAAAAATCCGTATAAGGGATTTTTAGGGGAAAGTTAAAATTCCACACAATTAAGGGGTATTACTATGAAAATACAGGTTATCCCCAGTGATGTATTAGCTTTCAGGAGATAACGATGCTTTTTACAAAGCTGAAAGGGAGAAGGAGAGAAAGGGAGAGAAGGAACTAGATAAGATACTTGTGTTTAATCTGGGCTTTCTCCTGCCCAAGATAGTTATTATAACTTTATGGGAATGGATCAGGCATATTAAGCAGGCATCTATTTTTTACCCAAGTGTTTTAGGCAGAAGAAGAGATAAAAAAAAAAAAAAATTCTGTTAAGAATCCCAGAGTCTCCAAATGCCACTGTTAGTTTAACCTTGGACATGATACAGTATATTAGCAATTAGATGCAAAGACTTGAAAAATGAACAGGCAGGGCTAGATCCCCAGCTTTGAGGCTTACGTGACTACCACTATTCATCTTTCTTCCTCTGGAGAAAAAAGAATGGGACCTGGAAGTGACATTCCCAACCATGACTTAGTATGTGTCCCATCTGCCTGAAGCTGGCCTAGTGACAATTAGCTAGCCGGGTAGGCATCAGATACTTTAACTATAGCCAGAAGACTATGGCATGGGAGGGCATGGAAAGTTCTAGAGAGACTTCCAGGCTACACGTTGAGGCACAAGCCCCAATTCTGTCCTGCTTCAAGGGGACTGAGTGACTCACTCACCTTCCTCAAGCCACCGTTCTTTCTCATCTGTAAAAATACATCTCTACAATAGAGTCATTGGAGAAGGACATGGCAACCCACTCCAGCGCTCTTGCCTGGAGAATCTCAGGGACGGGGGAGCCTGCTGGGCTGCCATCTCTGGGGTCGCACAGAGTCGGACACGACTGAAGCGACTTAGCAGCAGCAGCACAATTCTTGCCCACTTTGCAGAATTAACATGAAGGTCACTGATTCCCCAGCTGTGATGGTAGGACCTATCTATAAATCACTTCAGGGCTGTCCACCCTCCTCTGACGGTGCCTTGTGATGTACAGCTTCCCTTCGTGTCCTTGTCTACGTCACCTCCATGAGGAGACCCTTCTGGAACCCCTATGCCAGCTCAAGCCTCCATGTTAAACACACTCACTGAAGCATGGAATCTGCTTTCACAGCACTTTCCGGTGTTCATGATAAGACATTCTGGGATTACTTGATTAATGAGCCTCCGCCTAGGAGACCATAAGCTTCTCAAAGGCGGGGCCTATGCCAGTTTTGCTCATTGGTATATTCACAGCACCAGCACAGTGTGTGGAAAGTTGTAGGTGCTGAATAGATGTTAGTTGGTTGAGTAAATGAATGAATCAAAGGAATGAAAGAAAGAAGGGATGGAGGGAGGGAAAGAATCACCCAGGAAGCCAGTCTGGGATGCTTAGTGAATGTCTTAACATCTCTCAGGAATACCTTGTCACTTCCCATAGTGGGGACAATGTCGGAGAGTGGGAAGATGGTATGGGATAAAAATTTCAGATAAGTGAACTTCAGAGATCCTAGAGACCTCTGACCCCATCACAAGCTAAGTTAGACCAGTTATTCTCTATCTCAGATATTGTCCCTATGGCTCACCACCAGTAGCCCAGTGCCCGGTGTAGTACTGGCAGCTGATTGGGTTCTGAATGAATGTCAATCACAAGCCTAGGACCAACAGGATCAGGGTTACAGAGAGGAGATGGACAAGACACCTGATCTTAAGAAGCCATCAATCCAGGGGGGGAGCACAGGCCAGTGAACGTGAAATACCTTGTTAAATGCTGTGTGAATATAAACAATTACTGAGTTCTTTCTTGTGAACATAATAATATGCTGAAGTTTCTGATGCTAGAAAATTCTAGAGGGAAAAAGCTGAAAGTAGGGTGTTTTTAGAGGCAAATTCTCTTCTAATGAATCATCTGTTCATTCAACAAATTCTTTCTGAGCACCTACTATGTGCCATGTAATGTGGCAGTCAGAAGAGGTTAGTAAGCAGGACTGGTTGGATCCTAACTCTCAGAGAGCTGGGATTGCCCAGAAATAATTACACTTTCCTCCTTTTTTCTTACTTGCCTGTAAACAAATGGCCTGCTGTCATATACTGCAGGATTGCTATTCTGGGCTCATTAAAAGAAAAAAAAAAAGGCATTTACACTGAAGAAACTAGTCTGTCAGGCATCTAGAAGCTGCTTATGGATTTATAAAAGTCATACATCAGCCTAAGTGTCTCAACTTGAATTATCCAGCTTCCCACCACTATTTTCTCTCTGGTCCTCAACCCACACCCCTTTCATTTCTCCTACACAGGCCTCCTACCCCCAGCTCCCCCGTGGTCTAACAGCATCTTCCTTTTCAATTTCCAAAACGAACAACCCCCCCAGACACAAGACAAGAAGGATCCAGGGAGGCCCAGAACAGGAGCATTAGCCAACCGTCTGTCCCCAAGCCATTTGGGAAGCAATTTAGACAGCTTGGAGCGAGGAAAATGATGCTTTGGCTTCTGGGGAAGCATAAAACAGTCTTTCAATTTCAAAGACACCTATAACTGCCTCCAGTCAAAACTGACTTGATGAAGATCCGCCCAATGATGGAGACTTCAAGGACAGCCCAACAATGTCCACACCCAAAGTGTCACCGTTCTCTGGACTGATGATCTGAATACAGATGCCATGATTCTTCAGGGAGGGGTGCATAGTAAGCTTGTATCCTGCATTCAACCCAGCCTTCTGAGTACAAGGCAAGAGGAGGGCCGTGCTGCAGAACAGGGCACCGTGACAGCAGATGATAGCAACTCCCCTGGAGCCAGAGACAAGTCTACGTGGAGCAGCTAACACTTCCAACCTCAAAGAAAGGGAGCAAAGGGGCAGAGGCACTAATTTGTCATGGCAGCTAGGTGGGTGATGGCTCTCTCAGACCTTCGGTTTCTCCAACTCCAGAATGAGGGGCACAGGATGCCTGTCTGGCTCTGGCGTTCTCTGCAGACCTGCCTTTCACTTCCTGGATCTGTTGTCCTTGTTCCCCCAGAGAACACACCAAGCCAGCCAGTAATGTGCTGCAAGGCCTGGTGCAGTGTGATTTACTGCAAGGCGGCCTGCATGCCCAATGGTACCTTTGGAACAAGCTCGCCATACACAATCTTGAGTGTCATCATTATTGGCCTCTTGGGAGGAGTTTGTTTCTTGCCTGCCCTTCGATTCTCAGCACAAGGTGAGAGGCTCCTGCTTCTTTCCCTGAGCTATGCAAGATCTACATCTCAGAACACAGGGACAAATCCATTACAGGGGCTGGCTTTGGGCACAGGAGAAATGGCCGGCCCAGACGCAGGATCAGTAGGGTACAGTTCATTCATTCCACAAATCTGTTTTGAGTTCCTACTATGTGGTCCCTGCTGTGTGTCTCCTTCTGCCTCATCCCAATCCATTCTCTGCAAGGTCTCCCTCTACCTGGAATGCTTTTACTTCCTCCCTTTTTAAATCTCTAAAATGTCTTTCATCATACAGCTTCCCCTACAGAGAGCATCTTCCCCGTTAAGTCCTCCCTAATATGCCCACCAACTGCTCCTCCCTGTGCTTTAGTCTAGGACTTGCTGATACCTGCACTTTCTCCCCAGGTTAACCTTCTATGTTCTGTAGTTAATGACTTGTACATCTCTCTTTCAACTGATAGATTCATATCCACTGAGGTGAAGGAAGACATCGTCTCTCTAACTGATTCCAACCAACATTTTGCATCTTCATGGCCCTTTAGGTATGTTTTCTCAATCAGAGGAAGAAAAGTAAGAAAAATGTGAACGGCACACACTTACTAATCCAGTGGCTGCTGTCAGCTAACAATTTTGAGTGGATTTTTGCCACGACACACAGAGAATACTCTCTCCAGTCCTGCATCTTTTAATACCATCCTAGACTGACAACTCCCAGAGTTGGTACTTCCACCTCTGACTTGTATGCTGAGCTACAGTACCCTCTTTTCTATGAGATATTCAATATCCATCTCAATGCAATTCATATGCCCCTAACAGAACTCTTAATTTTCACCTCCAAATGTTTTTATCCCCAGTCTTCCCCAGCTCAGTAAATGGTACTACCAGGCATCCAGTTGCTCAAACCTCACATGTAGAGGCCTCACTGACTTCTTACTTGGCCTCGTTTCCTGCAAGTCCCCTCAGCTCCACCTCCAGAGTACTCCCTGGGTCTGTCCTCTTTTCTCCATCTCCATTGCTAAGAACCCAGTCCAAGCCACCATTGTCTCTAACCTGGACAACCACCAACAGTCTCACTGACCACCCACTTCCACTCTGCTCCTGTACAATCCATCTACAGCCTAAGTGACCTTTAAACACATGAACCATACAATCTCACTCCACTACGCAAAGCCCTCTGATGGATTCCCAAGGCCATCAGAACAGAACTGCCTTTGGACCTGCTTATCTGATCAGCCTCGTGCCCTGAAAGCTCCCTCTAGTCAAGCACTCTGCTTATTAAGCTGACCAAGCTCATTCCTGCAGGATGCTCCCTCTGCCTGGACCAATGCACATTTAGATCTTCAGATGACTGTCTCCTCTTTATCAGGAAACCTCCACTGAGCTGTCACTTCCTTCCCTGACTGCTCAGTTTAAAATGTCTCCCCACACTCCATCCAACATTCTGTCATATTGCCCAGTTTTAATTTTGTTTAGCACTTATCGGTCACTGAAATTATCACCTTTCTTCACTTATTTGCCATGATTCCTCTATCGTGGTTGTTCAGTTGCTAAGTCATGTCTGACTCTTTGGGACGCCATGCATCACAGCAAATGAGGCTTCCCTGTCCTTCACTATCTCTCAGAGTTTGCTCAAACTCATGTCTGTTCAGTTGATGATGCCATCCAAACATCTCATCCTCTGCCACCCCCTTCTCCTCCTGCCCTCAATTTTCCAGCATCAGGGTCTTTTCCAATAAGATTGTAAATTCTTTGAGATCATATATCTTGTCTATCTATCTTCACATCCTTAGAAGCAAAAGCAGTATCTGGCCCATGTTAGGTATCACAATACCACAGTCAGCCAAATGAAATAAGAGGAGTGACTGGCTGAGAGGAGGAGTAGCCTGGCAGAACAGTGGGGAATCCTGATCCCAGCCTTACAACTGGTGACAAAGCCCAGGCTGGAAATGAAGACTGATGGGCATCTCGCTGCCTCTTCCTATCAGCCAGTTTCCAAGTTTTGTTCTGGAATCTTCATGCTTAGACAAGGGAAAAACAAGGACTTAATTGATCTATAATATTTATGAGAAAACAGTGAAAGCAAATCCTTTACATAATTGGTATATAAATCATTTCAGATGTGAGTAATGAGGCCAAGACTGGCCATTTATTTTAAATATTAGAGATGTGTAAAGCCTAGTTTAGTTGTATTTAAAATCCTTTCTAGAAATAGAACAGGCTACCCTGGGAAGAAATGAGTTCCCTGGCATTGGAGGTATTCAAGCCAAGATTAGCCAGCCATGCGGCATGGATGCGAGAGAATATTAAGTCATGGGTGCTGGAGAATATTAAGTCCTCAGACCAGGGTTGGACTGGACGTGCCCAATGGACAATTCAGAGGTTTGATTGCAATTGCCAGTAGCACTAACAAAAATGCTGATGAAGATGTGAATGACACTGACGGTGAGGATGCTGAGACTGCTGTAGCTCATGGTGATCATGACCACATGACAGCTACTATTATCGGGCTCTATCTGTGCTTGATTATTTGTTGTGTTTAGTCACTAAGTTGTGTCCGACTCTTTGAGACTCAATGGACTGTAGCCTACCAGGTTCCTCTGTCCATGGGATTTCCCAGGCAAGAATACTGGAGTGGGTTGCTATCTCCTCCTGCAGGGCATCTTCCTGACCCAGGGATGGAGCCTGCATCTCCTTCACTGGCAGGTGAATTTTTTTACCACTGAGCCACCAAGGAGGCCTACATGTGATTTCAAACATTTTCATGTTTTATATTAATTATCTCAGATAATCCTCAAAATACACCTGAGAAGGAAGAATTATCCTCTTTATTTAGAAAATGAGGAAATGGAGACAAAAAGACCTTTAAACATTTATTCAAAGTCACCCAACTTGTTGGGAAGTGGGAGGGCAGATATTTCAGTATAGCTCTCAGTGACATACCATAACTACACTGCTCAGTTTTATGGGTACAACTGCAGAATATGATATATGCTTCTTTGGTACTGGGACATAGTAAAGAAAAAGATAATTCTGCTGCTACTGCTGCTAAGTGGCTTCAGTCATGTCCGACTCTGTGCGACCTCAGAGATGGCAGCCCACCAGGCTCCCCTGTCCCTGAGATTCTCCAGGCAAGATACTGGAGTGGAGTGCCATTGCCTTCTCTGAAAGATAATTCTAGCAGATATCTTAAATATAGGATATGCTGGCTACTCATGCATAAATTCATAGAGGAATGACATACTGAGGTGAACTACAGCACCCAACCATAACTCAGAAAATATTGATTCCAATGTGAGACCTGTCACTGCCTTGCTGGGTGACCCAGGCACATTGCTTTTCCTTTCTGTACAACCTCAGCATAAAACAAAAAAAGGAAAAGAGATGATCCTTGAAGTTAGTTTCAGAAGTGTTTAGTGTTCCGGGAAACTAAATCCTATCTATTTATCTATCAGTCTACATTTAGAAGTGAAAAGCAAGTAAATTATCTCCTTATTGTGTATTTAAGCCAAATGCAAATTCAAAAATCCCCAAGTACTCCTCAAAACAACACAGATCTCAAGGTAAGGGTCAAATGAGGAAATGTAAGACATTTCCAAAGCAAAAGACTAGAAACTCCAGAGAGCATCTATTTCTTCTCTACAAGCCCCAAGAGTAAAGGGAAAAAGATGACTCCTAAAATTTCTGGTCCATTATTTAATGCTGTATATACTTTGTATCCTAATCCAAATTAGAGTTCTTGCGCTCTACACTGAGGGGAGAAGGCATTCAGAGCATCACTGTAACATGCAGCAGGTAAATAAGCACATTTTACCCTTTCTGCAGGTCTCATAAGAGAGCATTGCTTCCTTGAAGACTGCCATGAGCTATGAGGAATGTGTCTTAAATCAGAATAATGTCCTCTTATTAAAAGAAAAAAAAGCTACCTTTCAAAAAGAGTCACTCTGCAGGTTTTCTGATTAACTGTCTGTAAGCTGTGATTTTCCGTGTGGATTCAAACCATGAATCTGCTGGAGTTTTGCTTCAACCTGACTCTGATCTCCTTTGGGAAACACAGAAAAAGCATTTTCTAGTCTCTGACACCTTCTAGTCATGTGACCTTGAGTGGGTTTCTGCACCTCTCTAAACTCACCTCACCTCCTTCAGGGGAATTTTACTGATAATGGAAATCAGCCAGTTTAAAGCAAATCCACTTAAAACAAGTTCTAAAACATTCTACTAAACAGTGGAAGAGATACCAATGGGACCTTAGTTTAAACATAAAATCAAAATCTTTGAAAGAAGTTATTTCTATCTTATATTTAGTGAATTGTAACTCCATGGTAATTCTCAGAAGCAACAAAGAATAAATCAAGTATGGAAGGCTGAGGGCACACTTAAAAAAAAAAAAAAAGAAAGCACACAAAGCAAGATGCAACCTTTTTTTAGGTTTGATGTTACAGATGATCATTAACTGGTTTATGTTTTCAGAAATGTTAAAGAATTTTGAAAAATTCCCAAGGGTTTCTCATAGTCCTTCTATTAAACATTTTCTTTGAAAAACTCTATCACGTTTAATTCTCAGTGATTCTCTCTTTTCAACTGTTAATTCTAAAAACTCAGATCCTTAGTTGGTTATAATCCAAGCACTTTTCCAACATAACTTTCAGCAGATTCATTACATTTACTATCACTGGTCATTTAACTTTACAACTGATTAACTACTTTTGCTTGTATTATTCGATGTCTGTAATACCTATCACTTATCAGAAGACTTGCCAAAAATATTGATGTGATGGGCGGGGAAACAATTGTTAAGCAGAGAAGAATGTTTCAGTCGGGCTAATTTTACAAAGGGGCAATTCATCACTGAATATTTTCATGTTAAAATGAGTTTTGCTCCTCTGCACACCATGACATGGGCTTAGATGACAGCTCCTCCATACTCACCTGACCTCTCTCACCTATCCTAGGTCTTGCCTCAAATGTCACTTCAATAAAGTCTTTCATGAAAATCTTATTTTAAATGGCATTCCAATTCCAAGCTCATACATATCCACTCGATTTACCCTTTTTCTGTTTTGGCTTCTTTGTAGCACTTACCAATACCTAACATACTGTATATTTACATCTTTATTTGTTTATTATCTGTCCTTCTGTTCCCACTAGGATGAAAGTTCCATGAGAGCAGGGAATTTTGTCTGCTTTATTCATGGGCTTCCCAGGTGGCATAGTGGTAAAGAATCCACCTGCCAAAGCAGATTCGATTCCTGGGTTAGGAAGATCCCTTGGAGTAGGAAATGGCAACCCATTCCAGTATTCTTGCCTGGAAAATCCCATGGACAGAGGAGCCTGGAGGGTTACAATCCATGGGGTCTCAAGGAGCTGTATACATGACTGAACACACACACACGTTTATTGCTTATCACCATTAGCAAGAACTGTGCTTGGAATCTAGCAGGAGCTTTTTAAAAATGTGTTAATGAATTCTATTCCAATAAGAAAAGTCTCCAGGATCTCAAAGATTAGAGAACATTGCTGATAGTACCAGTGTTGTGGGTGTCTTTTATGGTAAGGAAGACAAATACATTCCATCACAACTTTGTTACTGGCCCTCTGGAGCCCTGTGTGGAAATGAATGATAAGACTGATTAGTGATATCTGCCTTAGGGCATCAAAAGTACCCAGAGGAATGATGGCTAAGTATTCTTCCCTCCTATCTATATTATTGCACAATCATCCTCCACTCCATGGGAGACTTTTCAGTAATGTCTACCATTACACACACACAGGCAACCAAGACAAAAGTGTAGCATGGCTCACATTGTTTTAAAGGTAACAGGCATTTTTCATATCTCAACCAAGATAATTTCAACTTTATGCTCTGCTTTAGCTGCCAGCTAATTACTAACTGCCAACCTGGTATAGGTGAGGTGAGGTGAAGTCGCTCAGTCGTGTCCAACTCTTTGCAACCCCGTGGACTGTAACCTACTAGGCTTCTCAGTCCATGGGATTCTCCAGGCAAGAATACTGGAGTGGATTGCCATTTCCTTCTCCAGAGGATCTTCCCAACCCAGGGATCGAACCCGGGTCTCCCGCATTGGAGGCAGACGCTTTAACCTCTGAGCCACCAGGGAAGCCAACGTGGTATAAGTAGTCATCAAATAAAGTAGCATCCTTGGGAATCAGACTTTTGGTTATAAGAAACTTTAGAATTAATCTGATTCAAACTGATCATTTTACGGATGGAGAAACCAAGGCTTAAAAGATTAAACATTTGTTCTCAAATCTTGCAGCTAAAATCATACAAATGAGAGCTGTATATCTTTAGCATTTATAAACAAAAAACAAATCAGAGACCCAAGGACATTTTTAACAAATTAAAAGGGAAGAAACAAAACAGCAAAAACAAGACCAGGAGCTGACTGTGGCTCGGATCATGAACTCCTTATTGCCAAATTCAGACTGAAATTGAAGAAAATGGAGAAAACCACTAGACCATTCAAATCTCTTATGACTATACAGTGGAAGTGAGAAATAGATTTAAGGGACTAGATCTGATAGACAGAGTGCCTGATGAACTATGGAGGGAGGTTTGTGATATTGTACAGGAGACAGGAATCACAACCATCCCCAAGAAAAAGAAATGCAAAAAAGCAAAATGGCTGTCTGGAGAGGCCTTACAAACAGCTGTGAAAAGAAGAGAGGCAAAAAGCAAAGGAGAAAAGGAAAGATATACCCATTTGAATGCAGAGTTCCAAAGAATACCAAGGAGAGATAAGAAAGCCTTCCTCAGTGATCAATGCACAGAAATAGAGGAAAACAATAGAATGGGAAAGACTAGAGATCTATTCAAGAAAATTAAAGATA
>SJXQ01005088.1:63355-120600 GCA_006408695.1 Aepyceros melampus
TCACCTAGAGCCAGACATCCTGGAATGTGAAGTCAAGTGGGCCTTAGAAAGCATCACTAGGAACTAAGCTAATGGAGGTGCTGGAATTCCAGCTGAGCTATTTCAAATCCTGAAAGACGATGCTGTGAAAGTGCTGCACTCAATATGCCAGCAAATTTGGAAAACTCAGCAGTGGCCACAGAACTGGAAAAGGTCAGTTTTCATTCCAGTCCCAAAGAAAGGCAATGCCAAAGAATGCTCAAGTTACCACACAATTGCACTCATCTCACACATGATGGCACCCCACTCCAGTATTCTTGCCTGGAAAATCCCATGGACAGAGGAGCCTGGTAGGCTGCAGTCCATGGGGTCGCTAAGAGTTAGGCCCGACTGAGCGACTTCACTTTCATTTTTCACTTTCATGCCTTGGAGAAGGAAATGGTAACCCACTCCAGTGTTCTGGCCTGGAGAATCCCAGGGCAAGGGAGCCTGGTGGGCTGCTGTCTATGGGGTTCGCACAGAGTCGGACATGACTGAAGCGACTTAGCAGCAGCAGCAGCAGCACACACTAGTAAAGTAATGCTCAAAATTCTCCAAGCCAGGCTTTAGCAATACGTCAACTGTGAACTTCCAGATGTTCAAGCTGGGTTTAGAAAAGGCAGAGGAACCAGAGATCAAATTGCCAACATCTGCTGGATCATCGAAAAAACAAGAAAGTTCCAGAAAAACATCTATTTCTGCTTTATTGACTATGCCAAAGCATTTGGCTGTGTGGATGATGATAAACTGGAAAATTCTGAAACAGATGGAAATACCAGACCACCTGACCTGCCTCTTGAGAAACCTATATGCAGGTCAGGAAGCAACAGTTAGAACTGGACATGGAACCACAGACTGGTTCCAAATAGGAAAAGGAGTACGTCAAGGCTATATATTGTCACCATGCTTATTTAACTTATATGCAGAGTACATCATGAGAAATGCTGGGCTGGAAGAAGCACAAGCTGGAATCAAGATTGCTGGGAGAAACATCAATAACCTGAGATATGCAGATGACACCACCTTTATAGCAGAAAGTGAAGAGGAACTAAAAAGCCTTTTGATGAAAGTGAAAGGGGGAGAGTGAAAAAGTTGGCTTAGAGCTCAACATTCAGAAAATGAAGATCATGGCATCTGGTCCCATCACTTCACAAGAATTAGATGGGGAAAGAGTGGAAACAGTGTCAGGCTTTATTTTGGGGGGCTCCAAAATCACTGCAGATGGTGATTGTAGCCATGAAATTAAAAGACGCTTACTCCTTGGAAGAAAAGTTATGACCAACACAGACAGCATATTCAAAAGCAGAGACATTACTTTGCCAACAAAAGTTCATCTAGTCAAGGTTATGGTTTTTCCAGTGGTCATGTATGGATGTGAGAGTTGGATATAAGGAAATTTCTGCACCTAAGAATTGATGCTTTTGAACTGTGGTGTTGGAGAAGACTCTTGATAGTCCCTTGACTACAAGGAGGTCCAACCAGTCCATTCTAAAGGAGATCAGTCCTGGGTGTTCATTGGAAGGACTGATGCTAAGGCTGAAACTGCAATACTTTGGCCACCTCATGCGAAGAGCTGACTCATTGGAAAAGACTGATGCTGGGAGGGATTGGGGGCAGGAGGAGAAGGAGACGACAGAGGATGAGATGGTTGGATGGCGTCATTGACTTGATGGACATGAGTTTGGGTAAACTCCTGGAATTGGTGATGGACAGGGAGGCCTGGCATGCTGCAATTCATGGGGTCACAAAGAGTCGGACACGACTGAGCGACTGAATTGAACTGAACTTTTACTGAAGTATAGTTGATTTTCAATATTGTGCTAGTTTCAGGTATACAGCAAATTCACTTATGTTTATATATATATATATATATTTCAGATTATATTCCATTATAGGTTATTATAAGATGTTGAATATAGTTCCCTGTACTGTACAGTAAATCCTTGTTGCTTATCTATTTTATGTATAGGAATTTGTGTCTAATACTCCTAATCTATCCCTCCTGCCCCTCTCTCTTTCCTCTTTGGTAACCACACATTTGTTTTCTATGTCTTTGACTCTGTTTCTATTTTGTATATAAATTCTTTGGTACTATTTTTTATATTCCACATGTAAATGATATATGCTCTTTGTCTTTCTGTCTGACTTACTTCACTTAGTATGATATTCTTTATGACCTGAGCCCTGAGATGTGGTAGCCTCCTGGAAACGGGGAGGCAGTGATTGCTTACTTCATTTCAACAGAAAGCACAAAGTCTGTGAGTGCCCTAACTAGCATCTGCCCAGACTTTTTATTTTCTTCTCTTCTTCCCTTTTAAGTTCAGTTCAATTCAGTTCAGTCGCTCAGTCGTGTCTGACTCTTTGAGACCCCATGAATCGCAGCACGCCAGGCCTCCCTGTCCATCACCAACTCCTGGAGTTCATTCAAACTCACATCCATCAGGTTGGTGATGCCATCCAGCCATCTCATCCTCTATCATCCCCTTCTCCTCCTGCCCCCAATCCCTCCCAGCACCAAAGTCTTTTCCAATGAGTCAACTCTTCACATGAAGTGGCCAAAGTACTGGAGCTTCAGCTTTAGCATCATTCCTTCCAAAGAAATCCCAGGGCTGATCTCCTTCAGAATGGACTGGTTGGATCTCCTTTCAGTCCAAGGGACTCTCAAGAGTCTTCTCCAACACCACAGTTCAACAGCATCAATTCTTGGGCGCTCAGCCTTCTTCAGAGTCCAACTCTCACATCCATACATGACNAAGAAATCCCAGAGCTGATCTCCTTCAGAATGGACTGGTTGGATCTCCTTGCAGTCCAAGGGACTCTCAAGAGTCTTCTCCAACACCACAGTTCAACAGCATCAATTCTTGGGCGCTCAGCCTTCTTCAGAGTCCAACTCTCACATCCATACATGACTATTGGAAAAACCATAGCCTTGACTAGACAGAGCTTTGTTGACAAAGTAATGTCGCTGCTTTGGAATATGCTATCTAGGTTGGTCATAACTTTTCTTCCAAGGAGTAAGAGCCTTTTAATTTCATGGCTGCAATCACCATCTGCATTGATTTTGGAGCCCCAAAAAATAAAGCCTGACACTGTTTCCCCATCTATTTCCCATGAAGTGATGGGACCAGATGCCATGATCTTTGTTTTCTGAATATTGAGCTTGAAGCCAACTTTTTCACTCTTCTCTTTCACTTTCATCAAGAGGCTTTTAAGTTCCTCTTCACTTTCTGCCATAAGAGTGGTGTCATCTGCATATCTGAGCTTATTGATATTTCTCCCGGCAATCTTGATTCCAGCTTGTGTTTCTTCCAGCCCAGCGTTTCTCATGATGTACTCTGCATAGAAGTTAAATAAGCATGGTGACAATACATAGCCTTGATGTACTCCTTTCCCTATTTGGAAATAGTCTGTTTTTACATGTCTAGTTTTAATTGTTGCCTCCTGACTTTCATATAGGTTTCTCAAGAGGCAGGCCAGGTGGTCTGGTATTCCCATTTCTCTCAGAATTTTCCACAGTTTATTGTGATCCACACAGTCAAAGGCTTTGGCATAGTCAATAAAGCAGAAATCGATGTTTTTCTGGAACTCCCCTGCTTCTTCCATGAACCAGCAGATGTTGGCAATTTGATCTCTGGTTCCTCTGCCTTCTCTAAAACCAGCTTGAACATCAGGGAGTTCACAGTTGACTCTGCTGTTCACTGCATCACTATTTACAATGGCTAGACATGGAAGTAACACAAATGTCTATTCACAGATCAATGGATAAAGAAGATGTGGTGTATTTATATAACGGAATTTTACTCAGCCATAAAAAAATGAAATCATACCATTTGTAGCAATATGGATGCACCTAGAGATGATCACCACAGTAAGTGAAGTAAGTCATAAAGAGAAAGACAAATATCATATGATATCCCAGGAGTCTTAAAAAAATACTGATATGAATGAACTTATATAAAAGACAATGGTTACCAAAGAGGAAATGTGGAAGGAGGATTAAATTAGGAGTTTGGGATTAACATAAGCATACCCCATACCCATCTGTGCTCAGTCGCTCTGATTCTTTGTGACTACAGGACTGTAGCCCACCAGACTCCTGTCGATGGGATTTTACAGGCAAGACCACTGGAATGGGTTACCATTTCCTCCTCCAGGGGATCATCCTTACCCAGGATTGAACTCGTGTCTCTTGCATTGGCAAGCAGATTCTTTACTACTGAGCTACCTGGGAAGCCCAAAATAAGCATACATAACATAGATTACCAATAAGAACCTACTTACAGCACAGGTAAGTCTACTCACTATTTTGTAATAACCTATGTCTGTCTGTGTTAGTCGCTTAGTTGCATCCGAATCTTTGCAACCCCATGCACTGGGAGCCACCAGGCTCTTCTGTCCATGAGATTCTCCAAGCAAGAATACTGGAGTGGATAGCCATTCCCTTCTCCAGGAGATCTTCCTGACCCAGGGATTGAACCCGGGCCTCCTGCATTGCAGGCTGATTCTTTACCATCTGAGCCACCAGGGAAGTCTGGTAGAGAAATCTGAAAATATATATATATGTGTGTGTATATATAACTAAATAATATATATAGATGAATAATATATATGTTATATAGTAATGTATATCTAACTGCATCACCTTACTATCTACCTGAAGCTAGTACAATACTATAAATCATTTATACTTCAATGTTAAAAAATGAAATAAATAAATAAAGCCAAGAAAAAATAAAATAAAATGGGGATATCCTTAGGGAGACAGCTTCATTTAAAATGGAAATCCTGGGGAGGGAGGTGGGAGGGGAGTTCAGGTGGGACGCATGTACACGCATGGCTAAATCATGTCAATGTATGGCAAAAACCACCACAATGTTGTAAAGTAATTAGCTCCAATTAAAATAAATTAATTAATTTAAAAAAACAAAATGGAATTCCATTCCTCTGACCTGGAATAGCCCTCTCTCAGACAAATGGTTGTATTTCCTCCAGGCTCTCTCACAGAGCTCTTTCTTGCCATGACCAGGGACACAGGGCACCCAAGACAGCATTTCCGACCATCAAGCCTCTATTCTCCTGAAAATACTCGCTAGAAAATTCAACAAAGCTCTCCTATATGAATAGGAAAGTTGATAAAAATTATAGAAGCCAGCCAGCAATTCCTTTTTATCTTCCTCATGCTGGTATCATGTTTTAGTGTATCAAAACTCACAGAACTTTCACAAACTCATGGGAAATTTACAGAGGAACCAGGGATAGGGGAGATTTGACAGTGAGATCATGCTTGCATTTGCCTCATTCCCTGCTTCTCTTTAAGCCTTCCCCAGGCAGGACTTCCAGCTCCACCAAGCTAGGAAAGAGAGATATCTTGATTAGAAAAACCATCCTGGAGGCTGCCAAGCCCTGTGTACACAGGAGAGCTTGCTCGGCAAATGAATGGGTCACCCAAGAGTCCTAGATAAACAGACACATGCTGAGGTTTCAGTGACCCAGAAAGTCCTGGGAAAAAAATATATGCTTTCACATATGAATAAGAAAAGATATTTTCCACCTAAAACAGCTGATGAGTATTTTTCCCTCTCCAAATGGACAAAATAATACCTTGAGGTAGAGGGGGGAAATGGGACTCTTTTTAATTCCCCAAGGAGAAATCCTTGGGAGAATGAAGAGCCAGTGAGAAGGATCAGCTGGAACCAGAGCCCTGCGGCAGCGAGATCTGTGCCAAACAAGGACCGAGTGTGGCCAGGCCTATTTTCAGTGGCACTCATGCCCCCGCCGACGATGTCTGTGACCTAACAGGCTGTGTGCTTCATAAGGGCAAGGACAGTGCCCTGCCCGCCACAGTAACCCTGGTTCCTTCCAGAGGGCTGGCCCTTCATAGGTCCTCAGTAACTCCTTAGAGAATGAGTTCATAAGTCTTACCCCTTTTTCCTACCTTGTCTCACCCCTACCTTGTTCTAACCTTTAGACCATGATACCAAATGTTGGAGGACCTCCATGAGCTTATTAGTTTCCCAGTATATTAACCTAACTTATGTTATGCGAGATCTGTGCCAAACAAGGACCGAGTGTGGCCAGGCCTATTTTCAGTGGCACTCATGCCCCCGCCGACGATGTCTGTGACCTAACAGGCTGTGTGCTTCATAAGGGCAAGGACAGTGCCCTGCCCGCCACAGTAACCCTGGTTCCTTCCAGAGGGCTGGCCCTTCATAGGTCCTCAGTAACTCCTTAGAGAATGAGTTCATAAGTCTTACCCCTTTTTCCTACCTTGTCTCACCCCTACCTTGTTCTAACCTTTAGACCATGATACCAAATGTTGGAGGACCTCCATGAGCTTATTAGTTTCCCAGTATATTAACCTAACTTATGTTAAGGACTGTATGCCAATTCAGTGACAAAGGCTGTCTCTAATATATTGTTTAAGCCTCGTAATTTATTTATGAGCAAGGTACTAGTTTGTTTTAATCTCCCATTGTACAGATGAAAAAACTGAGGCTCAGATGCTAAGGAACCTGCTTAAAGACACAACATAGTTTAGATTCAAAACCGGGCCTGAATCTAAAGCCTGTGCCTTGATCCCAACCCCAAAGGACCTGCAAATGACTTGGGTTATCTCTAATACAGTGTCTCTCAAGCTCTCCTATTCACACAAATCAAAAGGCAAATTCTGATTCAGAGGAACTGGGCTGAGCCTAAGTCCCAGCATTTCTACCAAGTTCCCACATAGTCTGTAGACTCCTCTTTGGATATTCAAGCTATCTGACGCATTTTTTCTTTTTGATGTCCACCATTTCTATTAAACAATAAGTTGACGCATTTTTTCTTTCTGATGTCCACCATTTCTATTAAACAATAAGTTGTCTTTTTTTTTTTTAACCTAAAAAAATGTTTGATTTCACCGTGTATTGGTGGCTGGTGATATATTAAGCAAAAGCTTTCTGGTATATTGCAAAGTCTCAGGGGTCTGCCTCAGAGCCTGGAGGGAACCTCAAAGGTTTGAGAGCAGAGATGTGACAAATGATCTTATTTGCATTTTAGAAGGTATCTCTGGCTGCAGTGTAGGGCAGAGTTTAGGGAGAGACAAGATTGGGAGTGGCAGAGCAGGGTGGAAGCTATGGTAGTGGTCCAGGCAAGAAATGATAGTTGCTTACAGAAGCTCACCTGCTTCCTCTCTTCTAGTTTTAATTCTGCCACTAATTGCAATAATTAGAATCATAGGAGCTCAGAGGGAACTAGTATTTAACCTAATTGCATAGATGCAAACTATTATATATAGAATGGATAAATAACAAGGCCCTACTGTTTACCACAAGGAACCATGTTCAATATCCTATGATAAATCATAATGGTAAAGAATATGAAAAAGAATGTATAAATATAAAACTGAATCACCTTGCTGTATAGCAGAAATGAACATAACATTGTAAATCAAATATACTTCAATAAAATAAATTTAACCTAATTATCTAATTTTATAGATAAAGACTGAGGTTAAGAAAGAAATTCTCAAAGTCATACACTTGATCTGCCATAGCATTTATTAAAGCACTTTCTATAGGATATTAACAGGTGTTGGGAACAAAAAATAAAAAATGAAAAGAGGTTCAAAGGTATTTAAGAAATGTTTGATTAAATAGTTAAGCAGTTTTGTTTCCTACAGAACTTCTCAGAGCCTTTAATAAGCTAATGTTCCCTGTGGATCTTCTAGAGTGAGATAAACATATTTCTCAAATGATTAGAGAATTTTTTTAAGACTTCTGCTTCATAAAAATATTTTGGGAAACTGCTGTCTGGTGACTCTTCTTGGATCACATCATTTGGCTTCTCATCGCTTGGACAAATCAACTGCACCTTCCTGGTACAGACATGTCCTACCTTCTACCTCTCAGAAAACCTCCTCGTAGCCCATATATTTACCCAGGTAACTCTTCTCTTAATTTCTATCACTTTCAGTTGTTTGTCAAGTATGTTTATTTGTTCAGGAAGCATGAATCAACTTGGTTCATCTGTACTATCTGATCCCAAATAGGGAAAGGGAAAGTGTTAGGCACTCAGTCTTGTCTGACTCTTTGCGACCCCATGGACTGCAGCCCACCAGGTTCCTCTGTCCGAGGGATTCTCCTGGCCAAAATACTGGAGTGGGTAGCCAGTCCCTTCTCCAAGGGATCTTCCAGATTCAGGGTTTGATCCCGGGTCTCCCACATTGCAGGCAGATTCTTTTATCATCTGAGCCACTAGAGAAGCCCTAAGAGAGAAAGTTACTTTCAAATTAAGGAAGACAAAGTTTTAAGAATGAATGTAAACCCAGACACAGAGAACATGCCTGTGGTTGCTAAGTGAGGGAGGGCGGGGCAGTGAGGGAGGAATGGATTGGGAGTCTGGAATTAGCAGATACAAACCATTGTATATATATAATGGGTAAGCATCAAAGTCATACTGTATACCACAGAGAATTGTATTCGATATCCTGAGATAAATCATCATGGAAGGTATATAAAAACATATATATATATATAACTGAATCACTTTATTGTACAGCAAAAATTAACAGTGTTGTAAATCAACTATATTTTGATTTAAAAAAAAGACTGAATGTAAACCATAGCTTTGTTAATATCTTTTTATATAATCATAAAAAGTATAACCCATTGACGCTTAACTTTTTTTCTCATTCTTCAGATGATATAGCATAGCCAGATTATCTCTATAAAGGTAAATTCTTTCATCCTGTAAAGTCAATGTCCTGGTTAAACTCTCTTTGATCTCTCTTAGCAAGGTCAGACATAATCTGACAGGTTGATGACTTTATTGAACTCAAGCTTCTGTATTGTATGCCCACGTTCTCCCCTTGGAGCTTCTGTTTACTGCCCCTGGAAGCTATGCTACCCTTATATCTATTAAAACACACCTTCTATCCATCCTCATATCCAGACACAGAGTTGGGAGTGGTCCTTCTGAGAAGGCACTGCTGTCTTTTCATGGGTACCTGACTCACATCACTAAAAGATGCTATCAGCCCAGCAAAGATACCCCAGTTTCTTGCCAAGCTCTCTCCTAAGCACCAAGACCTTTTGATTACACCAAACAACTCCTCACTCCGAGCTTCTGTGGTAATCACCAAAGCAGCCACCCATCAGAGAGTGACACAAATTCCTATCAGGTACACACTCTGTCATCGCCGGCCTCAGAGCTGCCGGCCCAGGCTGCTGTAGCCAATCCAGGCCACTTTGGTCGTGACAGAACAGCCTCGGGGAAAATCGGTGGCTCATTCAGCCTCGCTCCAGCTGCGAGCAAAACCTGCCAGAACTCATTCTCCGCCTCTCTTCCTTCCTTTCCCTCTTCCTTGTCCTATCCCATCATCTTTCAGAGAGGCTTCCCAAGGGAGCACAGTGTCTCTTGTGGTTGGACTCTGTGTGCATATGACCTGAATAATGTATCACTCCCAATGTGTTCTTCTTCCCCTGAGTAAAGGGGTATGGGTCTATATCTGTATCAGGGGAGACAGAGAGGTTTTCATCTATCAAATGTGTTTTTGCATGAAAATATGCTATTTGCTAGCTTCCCAGAAGGCAATGGCACCCTACTCCAGTACTCTTGCCTGGAAAATCCCATGGACGGAGGAGCCTGGTGGGCTGCAGTCTATGGGGTCGCTAAGAGTCGGACACGACTGAGCGACTTCACTTTCACTTTTCACTTCCATGCATTGGAGAAGGAAATGGCAACCCACTCCAGTGTTCTTGCCTGGAGACTCCCAGGGACGGCGGAGCCTGGTGGGCTGCCGTCTATGGGGTTGCACAGAATCGGACACGACTGAAGTGACTTAGCAGCAGGTGGCACTAGTGGTAAAGAACCTGCAACGTAGAGATGTAAGAGATGTGGGTTCTATTCCTGGGTCAGGAAGATTCCCTGGAGGAGGGCATGGCAACCCACTACAGTATTCTTGCCGGAAGAATCTCATGGACAGAGGAGACTGAAGGGCTATAGTCTACAGGTGGCAAAGGGTCAGACACGACTGAAGCAACGGAGCACACACACGCCATGTGCTAGTCACTGAACAGGCTCTATGCTTTAACACGCCCATGTCATTGCTCAGGTTAGTCCCTCGCCTAAGATGGACCTTCTATCCTTTTATTTCCTACTGACATCCCACCTACCTATGGAAGACTTCTATTTGTCAGCCTTGGATAATAAAACTCCAACATATTTTCCCTTTGAGAAGCTACTCCTTCTTGGAATTAAGTTCATGTGGTTTGTGTGGGAATGACCCTACTCAGGCTCTGGGATAGACATATGATCCAGTCTTGGTAGTCAAAGCCTATAGTCACCTGGCCACTGGGATAGGTTCAAGGATATGCCAGTGACTCCAGGAGGCCAGAAACAGCCCAGAACTTTTGCTAGAAATTTTGAGAAAGAGAGCCTTTCCACTGAGATGCTAGGAGGGCAGAATGTAAACCTGGAGCTATGACATCTTTCTCTGCCACACTCTGGAGTGTGAAAGAAGCCAGAGAAAGGAAAACAGAAGCCAGAGAATAAGACATACTAGGGAAAATATCATTTGAGATTCTGAATCCAGCTGTGCTTGAAACTAGCCCTATCCGTTGACTTTTCAGACCTGGGAGCCAATGAATGATGACAATGATGATGGTAATAATGATGCTGATGATAATGATGAGTGCAACAGCTGCCCAAGTCAGCATTAGCTGGTGGAATGGATGCTGCGGGGTGCCACCCTCATCCCCCTCTAGGCTCAAGGCACTCATTCCATCAGTGGACAAATGCTGTCTGCTGATGGTCCAGCAATTCCCTTTAACTAAATGAAAGTGTCTCACCCAAGGTTATATTTCCTCCCCTGATGACTGATCACGGCAGGGGTACACAGGCCCAGACCCCTTATCTCAATTCCAGACAATTCTGAAAGACTGTCTCAGATCCAACCTCCCCATAGAATTGACTGAAGCTTCAGTTTCAACTGAACTCAGCTGAACTCCTTCTTCTGCCTAATCCTGTTTCCCTCAGAGCATCAAAGGCACTATCCTCAAGAAGAGCCTCCAGGAAACTCATTTGGACATGGCCATTCCAATTCACATTACAGCTGATGGTCTAGCTCCTCCTACAAAATTGTTATATCTCTAAGTCTTTTCCATGTCTGCCTGAGTCCTGATCTACTGCACACAACTAGCACTCACCATAATCTGCGAGTCACCACAAGAAGCATCCACTTGAAATTCCTCACTGTGATCACTGTGAGGAGGTGTTCGGGATTGTATTATGAATAGTTACCTGTCACTGTGTAACAAAATACCCCCAACTTATGTAGCATAAAACAACAACACATATTCTCTCACCAGCTTCTGAGGGTAAAAAACCTGGAAGCAGCTTAGCTGAGTGGCTCTGGCTCAAGTGTCTTATAGGATTGTATATCAGGCAGAGCTGTAGACACATGAAACCTAACTGAAGCTGAAGGATCTTCTTCCAAGACAACTAACTCACAAGGCTGTGACAGGACCCCACCACAGGGCTGCTTGAGCATCCTCACAACATGGCAGCTGGCTTTTCCTAGAGGGAGGGATCCTAGAGAGGAGGAGAGAGAGATGGGGATGCCTTTTATCTCTGAATGTCAGAAATCTCACAGTCAATAAGGCAAGAATTAGAACTAACCCCACCCACTTTGGAATAGAGGAATCTCAAAAAACTTGTGGATGTATTTTAAAATCACCACAAGGAGGCTGCATGCTACTCTGCCCAGCTTCCTCTCTGAGCTATGGGAGAATCTTCTCCAGTCCCACTAGGAAATATTATAACACTTTCCATTTTTCAATGGAAGCCTGTTTCTAACTTCTATGAACTGTAAACTAAGTAACTGATCTTATTTTACTCTTTGCCTCTCAGAAACTCAAAACCAGATTTATAGCCCACCTCCATCATGGGTAAAATATTTCATAGCATATATTTTATATGCTACCCTCATTTCTGAGCTTTGCTTTTCTCTTCCCTGCTTTTCCTTTTGCACCATTTTTCTTATTTAAATTTTACTTTACTTTGCTATATTCTATGCATGTTAATAAGCTGCCTTATATCCTTTTTTAGGACAAGTCTAGGTATAAATAAATAAGTACAAGCATACAAATGTACGCTTACATACCTAAAATAGGGCTCTGGACTTACTAGTATATATCCCTGGATTCTGAACAGTGAATCATTTAAACAAATCCAGGTCATTTTATCTGACAAATTCTGTGGTAGGAATAGCAACACTTAGTAACACTTGTAAGAATAACTAATATTCATTGTATGTTAACAATGTACCAGGTACCATGTGCAAAAATTGCACCCATTTCTTGATTTAATCTCATGGTGTCCCTGTAAGGTAGGTACTATCATGATTCCCACTTTTCAGATAAGGCTTGGAGGAGTGAAGAAGCTTTCCTGGGGTCATATTTCTAGCCAGTGGCAGAGCCAAGTTTCTAATGCAAGATCACTGGGTCTCAGAGTCAAAGCTATATGCTGCTTCTGCTTCCTTTTAGGGCAAATGGAAAATACTGTTAACATATCATCAGTGAGAAGACGGATGACTGTGGAGGTGAATTCAAAGTCATCAGGTGCTCTGGTGCCCAATGATGTGGCACGATACTTTGGGTGTACAAAGGAAGAGGGAAATGTACAACTGAAGATTTCATAGTCCAAGCAAGAACAGGTAAGTTACAAATGTTAAGTGATTTTAAAATAGAAATTATATCAGACAAAATGAATGGAGAAAACTCTATGATCTGTTACAGAAGGCTTCCAGGCAAAGGTGAGGTTCAAGATAGACTAAGATTAGATAGATAAAGAAGGTACAGCTTGGAAAGAAACACACAAATTAAATTCTCCAGCATCCTGTAAATAATGCCATAACCTTAGTCCCTTAGGAACTACCTTTTAGATCAACCAGCTCACATGCCTGGTAACTGGTAGAGAGGAAGCGTGCAACACGCGCACACACATGCATATGCACAGGTTTCAAATGCGGAAAGGAAAAGTCAAAAGCAGCAAGAAACATACAGGTCCTGAGACAGAAAGTCAGAGACGACGCAACAGCAGCTCTCTCGGAAAAGAAAGTCACGAATATACAGGGTACAGAGTGGCTCTGAACCACTCCCTTGTCCGTCCTGGTTTATAAGATGAGTCAACAAGCATGGTTAAACTCCGGAGGAAGAGAACTACTCGTGAGGTCATCAGCCACGTACCCCAGTCTCAGCTTGGCCAAGGATGATGGGCCTCCTGAGGTCTGTTTGTGCATCTATAAAATGGGGATGGTATAAATCTTTGTGAGATCAAATCAGATAATTTACAAGAAAATATTCTCCAGCTCATTACACAGAATAGTAATCCCGTAAAGAATCTGCCTGCAATGCAGGAGACTCGGGTTCGATTCCTGGGTCTAGAAGATCCCCTGGAGAAGGAAGTGGCAATCCATTCCAGTATTCTTGCCTGGAAAATCCCATGGACAGAGGAGCCTGGCAGGCTACAGTCCATGGGGTTGCAAGAGTCAGACACGACTTGGCGACTAAACTACCACTGCCTAGGACAAATCACTGCTAGATATAAAGCTAACACAGCTATTAGAGACTGCCTGGTACAAACATCTTCTTAATGTCTGAATGCTCACCATAAACTCTGTGACTTATGTGTGAACTTCTCCAGGGTCAGGGAGCTTCTACACAAGACTGGAGTTGTATGTGTATCCCATTTGGGAACATCTTAAATTGAATTAAGGACTTGCCTCCTGATATTTTTCACTGGTCTTGGTTTTATCCTCTGGGATGCACACAAAAAATGTATTCATTGTGACATATATTAGCTCTTCAATTATTTACAACAAATAATCAACCACTATTGCCCACATTTCAACCAAAATCATAGACTATTCTCCAGAACCCAGTTGCATTTCTGTAAAAGGTCTTTCAGGTAACACAATGCCAAGACCTCACACCAGCCCTCTGTCAGATAGTCTGTAGATCCTCAGCGTGGTGGAGAACAGTCCTCTAAACGTAGCTGAGCTTAGAGTATAGGGCTGACTCTAGGCCACATAATCCTGCATTCCATGCTTCTGGACCACCTCTGGTGATTGTAATTATACAGATACTTGACTGTTTCAACTTTCAACTAATATCCTTGGACAAATGAGCACACACTGAGAAGACACCAATTAAAATATGGTTTTTCCTGTGGTCATGCATGGATGTGAGAGTTGGACTGTGAAGAAGGCTGAGTGCCAAAGAATTGATGCTTTTGAACTGAGGTGTTGGAGAAGACTCTTGAGAGTCCCCTGGACTGCAAGGAGACCCACCAGTCTATTCTGAAGGAGATCAACCCTGGGATTTCTTTGGAAGGAATGATGCTAAAGCTGAAGCTCAGTACTTTGGCCACTTTATGCGAAGAGTTGACTCATTGGAAAAGACCCTGATGCTGGGAGGGATTGGGGGCAGGAGGAGAAGGGGACGACCGAGGATGAGATGGCTGGATGGCATCACGGACTCAATGGACGTGAGTCTGAGTGAACTCCGGGAGTTGGTGATGGACAGGGAAGCCTGGCGTGCTGCGATTCATGGGGTCGCAAAGAGTCGGACACGACTGCGCGACTGAACTGAACTGAACTGAACTGAAAGCCAAAGTAACTAGTGTTTATTGGGTGCATATCATGCTTCCCTAGGATATGCTAGACAAGAAAGGCATTATTGTTGCTTGTGTCTTGTCTATCTCCTCTGTCTGAATACGTGCTTCATTAGAGGAAGGAATTTGTCTTGTTTTTGTGCTCCTAAGTACAAAAAACAAATGCCTGAAAAATAGAAGGTACTTGACAAATAACTTTTTAACAAATTAATCAATGAGATCCTGCCCTACAGATAAGCTAAACAAAAAAGAAAAAGGAGGGAAAGGGGGCAGTGCATATTAAATGAAGCCCTCTAGAGTACAGGGGTTCCTTGCTTACTTACCGCCCATCTTCACTCAACCTCAAGCCAATGAGACTTTCATCAGTTTTTTCCAACACTGGGACTGAAGATGTGCTGTGATTGCAGGTGGAAAGGGTCAGTGTTCATTAAAAGTCAGCCTTTCGGTGCAGCTTGCCCTTTTCTACTGATGCACAACAGTTGGAATCTAGAGCAATATTGTCCAGATGTCATTTTTCCACCATTGAAATCTCTGAAACTGAAAATGTGAGTCGCTCAGTTGTGTCTGACTCTTCTGCAACCCGATGGACTGCAGCTGCCAGATTCCTACATCCATGGAACTCTTCAGGCAAGAAGACAGGAGTGGGTTGCCATATCCTCCTTCAAGGGATCTTCCCGACCCAGGGATCGCACTCAGGTCTCCTGCACTGAAGGCAGATTCTTTACCATCTGAGCCACCAGGGAATTAAAATCTCTAGAACTCCATAAATGATGTGGCTTGAACTATAAATGTTAGAGTTTTTCAGGGAAAGAAGATCAATAGGATGGAAACTGGCTGGTTTTAGAGAAGTTGAAATGCTTGACCTAAGCTTTGGAGGATAAAGGCAGCCAAGTTGATGCAGAAGTATGAACAGAGGGACAGGAATCCTTCAACTGAAGGTGAGCTCAAGAGATGGAAAACTTGGAATGCTTTGCTAAGCTGTTCACATCTTATTCTATAGGCAATGAGGAGCTATTGAAGGATGCTGAGCCGGGGTGTAAGCAGGATAACAACATCTTTATGGAAAGAAGAATTATTTACTGGCCTTTGTGATGCCTTTAAAGATAGCAAATCCTGTAAAGGGTTTGTAACCTAAACTCTGCCCTTAGTGTGCAGATTTATCCTGGATAAATGCTTTATTTGATGGGTTTGATTTGCCCTGCATATCAAAGGAGAAGCAATGAAGGTAGTGTGTCTCATTGCAAGTGCCAACTCCACTCAGCAGCAGATCTCTAAAGTACCCTGTTTACAAGTATTCTGAGATCTTATCAGGGCTTAAAAGAAGAGTGCTGCTTTCAGCTAGTAATGTCTGCCACAGGTGCAGGAATGCGGGGTAGAGGGAGCCATGCCACATGTTTGACACTGATGATAGATCAGATGGGAAAATTGTAATAGTTTTGCAAAACTCTTCCATTGCCAACATCACTATCATTCTCTTCTTACTAGTTCCACCCATCCCCTACACCTGATCATTCCTGGAATCTAGGATTAGAATGTTCACAGTTTTCTCTCTTATGGGAAAATATCAGTAGAAATGAGCCACAAAAAGTCTCCCAGTCTCACTTTCTGTGCTTCTACCAGGGGCTCATTGGAAGCACCTCTGGGTGACCTCTTGCTCACTCTCCCAATCCACCCTCTACAGAACAGATCTGCCCGCAGAACAAAGTGAACAGAACCATTTCTTCCCATGCAAATGTCCCCTTCATGGGTAATGAGGCAAGCTGCAGCAGCTGGATGTGCTGTGTAAGCTGAATGTCTCGAAATAGAATATGGCTCAGGTTTTCCATGGGGCACCTGCATCAGCGATTCTGTAAGTAAGTCACCAAGGGGAAGCAACTTTCTCTCGGGCATCTTTTGCCCCTAGCAAATCAAAGCTGTGCAAAGAGGAAAAGTAGGGTAAAGAGATGAGGCCATCGCTTGGGGTGGGGCAGGAGGAAGAAAACAGTCAAGAAGAAAGAAGTAAGCAGAGCACCATCCTCATCTCTCCCCACCCATTTTCACAATTTTTCTCTCCATACTAAACTACACAAAGTGGGCTGCTGTTTCTCTCTTCCAGGCTTTTACACGTGCTGTTTCTTCTTCCTGGAATGCTCCACATTTGCTTGACAGGACTGCTCATGTTCTCTCTTAAGGTATCAACTGGGTGTCACCTCCTCCAGGAAGCCTTCTGAAACCTAGATAAATAAACCAACCCTGAATATTCATTGGAAGGACTGACACTGAAGTTGAAGTTCCAATACTTTGGCCACCTGATATGAAGAGCCGACTCACTGGAAAAGACCCTGATGCTGGGTAAGATTGAGGACAGGAGGAGAAGCGGGGCAACAGAAGATGAGATGGTTGGATGGCATCGTTGACTTAATGAACACTGAGTTTGAGAAAATTCCAGGAGATGGTAAAGGACAGGGAAGCCTGACATGCTGCAGTCCACAGGGACACAAAGAGTTGGACACTGCTTGGCGACTGAACAACAGCCACCAATACTCTCCCTATCATAGCATTGATCACACCATACTCTAATTATCTTACTTATTTGTCCTTCACTAATAAAAACAATCAGCCAAAGCTGGCTTAGTGGTTAATATAACTTAGGTACTGCACCAGGCTTATGACAGAGCTTATTTCACTTAATGGTACAGTAATTCTATAAGGTGATATCTCCGTTTTATAAATGGAAAAACAGGCTCAGAAAGGTTAAATACCTTGACCAAGATACCAAAGGTATTACATCCAGCAAGTGGCAGGGCCATGTTTAGAATCCAGATCTGCTACATGATCTTTACCACCACGCTGCATCACATCCCCTTCCATGTGCTGGACTTCAGGGGGCAAGGGCTGGGTCCAAGTCACCCAGAAGAGGGTCCTCACAGGGACATGACCCTCTTGGCACTCTGATCTCAGACATCCAAACTCCAGAACTGTGAGAAGTAAATGTCTGTGTTTATGAGCCCCATTCTGTGGAACTTTGTTATAGCAGCCCAACCAGACTAAGATGGAATGAATAAATACAGCAATGAATGAATAGAATCATTACACATTAGAAATAAAAGATTCCATTGGGTCAACTCCAATTTAAAGAAATGAGGCTAATTGAAGGGAATTACTCTCATGAGAGCATATGTTTCTCAGGGCATTTAGGGGGAGAAAACAAACAGAATTCATTCTAATTGACAAGGGAAGCCCGAAGTCAGGACCAGAGAAGTAGTGCTAAGGGTCAGGCCCAAGAAGGAAGCCATGAATGGGAGACAAGGCAAGGAGTCAGGAGCTGTGGTGGCAAGGATTAGGTGAGTATGCAAAGTGGGCTAGAAACATAAAAAGAGAAAGGAAGGATAATAAATGAAGGGGGTAATTGGAAGTCTGTTGTCACTGGTGCTTGTCATAAAGGGTAGAGGGTAGGCTGGTTGCCTCCCATCATGGATAGATGCATAAAAGTATAAATTCCATAAAGATCCATGACTTGAATCAGAAACTTACCCCACACCTGCACCCTTGTCACTACCACATGCTGTTTCTCTAAGCAATGTCTAGTCCTCACAGCATTTTTCTTTGTTCAATTACAAAAACACAGATTCTCTGGACTAGCCACTTTTCCCCCACAATTGTTCTCTGGGTAAAAGTCTCAAATATTCCAGTCCAAGACACACATAAGTTAAGAAACAGGA
The DNA here is from genome assembly GCA_006408695.1 of Aepyceros melampus. Lineage (NCBI taxonomy): Eukaryota > Metazoa > Chordata > Mammalia > Artiodactyla > Bovidae > Aepyceros > Aepyceros melampus. The sequence continues at coordinate 81,727 of SJXQ01005088.1, forward strand.
TGAGGAATGCCTTTTGCAAGTTCTGGGGTGGATACATAGCAGTTCATTTATAAGTTGTCTTATTTACTACACTGGACCATTAAACTCCATTCTTGAAAAATCCGCTTATTATTCATGGTTGCTTAAAACTTAAAAATTTTATAAATGCCGATTTGGTGCCTTTTTGAGTGCCAGGCATTAAGGTGGAAGACACAGAGATGAATAACACAAGGTTAATTTCTACAAGCCCAGCAAAAACTCTCTGTTCAATGCAGGAGTTTAAAATCAGAAGACCTGAGTTTAAGGCTTGGTCCCTGTCCAGGTCTTCTGGGCTCAAATAGTGACTACTCACTCAATCACTGTGATTTGGGACAAGTTAAATAACCTCTCTGTGCCCTAGTTGCTTCATTTATAAAATGTAAAACTGGCATCTTTACCTCATAAGGTTGTCAGGGGAATTAAGTGAATTAGCATATGGGATAACAGTTTGCAAAATTGTAAAGCCCTAGGCATATTCAATTGTCATTACTAAAAATGTCTCTACCTTTATAAAGCACCATCCTATTTCACAGGTGGGTTTAGTCAAATGCCTGGGATAGATTTCAATCCCATAAACATAGACTTTTTAACAAATAAAAGAAACCTCCATTGAGTCCAATTGATCTGAATTCATGTGTACGGAGGACCCATACCAAACAAAACAGAAAAATATCATCTAGCCTCATGCCAGCTGTGTCAGCTAAGTATTACTTTCTCTATTTTAAAGAGGTAAGGTAACTTGCTTGAGTTATACAACCAATAAATAAAACGTATTTGTACACAGGTCAGTGAGTCTTACCTCTATGATGTGGCCTTTTCTGAGCAAAAATTTTATTCTGTTTCTAAACGCTGCTCACCTCCAGCCCCTGAATCAGTGACCCTCAGCCAGTCCTGCACACTGGAGCTCCATACTTCCTAACCCAATGATAACTTTTCTCTTCTCTTTGTGATTCCATTATTCTGCAAGAACCCATAAGGGACAAGCATATCAGCAGTGAAAGGAAAGGCATATATAAGCCAGTTTCTTTATCAGCCTCTCCCATGCTTGTGATTTCAGGCTGTGAAGGAGGAAAGGGAGTTATAAGTAATGCTAATAGCATCATCCAAGGAGCGGCAGATAACAGCTCTCATGGCCCAGGGAGGAACTGCCTTTGTGCCATCCTGGCTGTGAGATGAGATTCAGAGAAATCAGATGTGATGGGTTTAGAAATTCCACTAACTCGTGGCTGGTCCATAGCTTCCCCAAAGAGGGACAGGAACAAAGAAGGAGTTCACCTGTATAAAGCCTGGGCAGACATTTGCACTTCCTTTCAAGGTAAGGAAGATAAACCATGCCCATGGTTTCCCTGGCACTGTCACATGGGAGGAAAGAAGTGTCAGGAGGAAGACCTGGTCACTGCTGATGGGCTTCCTTAGGGCACACAGAGGGCTGAGCAGGTGGAATTTGATTGCTGGAGGAGAAGTGATAGGGAGGCAGGTAATGAGGGGGAAGTTAACATTTGGGTTAATTTCCATAATGAAGTGGATTCACTCAAGAGGAAGTGGGTTCTTGTCCCCAAAATGCTCAAGAAATTTAGGAAACCTCAGAAGGTATGTTACAGAGCATTATCCATGCATTTAATGCTGGTGAGGTGGTCCAAAGACACCAAATTCTATTCCAAAACTAGGATTCTGAGTGAGGGTAATACAATATAGTAGTCAAGGTCATAGAATCAGAATTCCAGCTTTTCAACTTATTACTCTTATGACCCTAAACAAGTTACTTAACCTCTCTGGGCTTCAGTTTCTTCTATGAAATAGAGATTGCAATAGTAGTGACTTTTAGAATTAAATTAGTTAGTGCAATGGTTCAAGGAGTAATTGCCTCGTAAGTACTTATGCTGAAGCTGAAGCTGAACCTCCAATACTTTGGCCACCTAATGAGAAGATCTGACTCATTGGAAAAGACCCTGATGCTGGGAAAGATTGAAGGCAGGGGGAGAAGGGGATGACAGAAGATGAGATGGTTGGATGGCATCACCAACCTGATGGACATGAGTGTGAAAAAGCTCCAGGAGTTGGTGATGGACAGAGAAGCTTGGCGTACTGCAGTCCAAGGGGTCACAAAGAGTCAGACACGACTGAGCGACTGAACTGAGGTACTCAGAGCTAAGCATGACTGGGTGCCAGATACTCTCTGAACCACAGGAATGGACGATCACATACAAAAGAGATAGATGTATTACTTTCACGGGTAAACACATATAATTTCAGATGCTGATAAGAACTATGGAGAAAATTATAAAATGTAATAAAATAGAGTATCCTTGAAGAAGGGGTGAGGGACATTAACTAGGGCAGGTGGACTGAATTCTACTGAGGCAAGGGGAGCAGCCAGCCATGCTGACTGAGTTGGGGCATCCAGGCAGAGAGGATAACAAACCCAGAGAACTTGAGATAGGTCAAAGCTTGGGATGTCAAGGACCAAGATAAAGTGGCTGTGTGTCCTGGAGCAGAGTGAGTGAGGAGAGAGAAACAAAGGGAAGATGAGATCAAAGATGTAAGGCCTTGCAGGCCATGGTGAGGAGTTTGGGATTTATTCTATGGCAAGTGGGAAGACATTGAAGGTGGTAGGCAGGGTAAGATCCTGGACAGCTTACATTTGAAAGAGATCGTACACTTGACTCCTAAAAACTTCCCACGCATAATCCTCCCCATCCTTTCCCCTTTTGTGGAAGTCCCTAAAAGAAGTCAGAGTTACAGCACTGAAGGTGTCTGGGTCTCCAGATAATCTCAAAGGTGTTCTCGAGCTGGCTAGGAACACTAATGTTGACTTGTAATGGAGTAAAAATAAGCTTTATGTATGAAGCCAAAGAGGGAGAGAGAGTCGGAGGGAGGGAGAGAGAGGGTAAGCACATTCTGATTGCTCCCTAAAGAATGCAACTGTGGGATCCAGGCATGAACGGCAGTGGAAGCAAGAGGCCTTCCACCTGTCCCCACCACAAGGGCTAGAATAGAACAGTTAGTTTTAAGTAAATAAGTGGACTCAGTCAAGGACCATCTAAACTGGTCAAGTTCGCCAGCTAACTACAAGAACCAGTAACTAACCATCTTCCCTGTAGGTGTTGGCCATAATGGAAAGTAGCAGAAAATAAAAGTAGCAGACCAGGTTAGCCTGACCCTGCATCTTCCAAATGTCTGCCTTGAGAAGCCAGATTTAAAATACATTTTTTTCCTCCATTAGAACAGCCTGCCTTTTTGAGTCTTTTGTCAGATCAGTAACATTTGCTTCTATAATAAACCACAGAAAGGATCAGAAACAGATAGTTGGGTTTTAGGTAATACCCAGGCAGTTGCTAACCCTATTCATCCTCTGCTAGATACCACCATCCCAAAGAATTGCAGATCCATCATAAGAAAACAGATGTGAATGTTCACATATTCATCAAAGCATGGACCAACACCTGCTTTGTACTGGGCACTGGCCTAAGATTAGGGTTATGTGCATGCATGCTAAGTGGTGTCTGACTCTTTGCAATCCCATGGACTGCAACCCTATGGACAGCAGCCCACCAGTCTTCTCTGTCCATTGGGATTCTCCAGGCAAGAGTACTAGAGTGGGTTGCCATTACTTCCTCCAGGGGTTCTTCCCCACCCAGGGATTGAGCCTGAATCTCTTATGTCTCCTGCATTGGCAGGTGGGTTCTTTACCACTGGTGGTTTAGTTGCTAAGTCATGTCCAACTCTTTGCAACCCACATGGAATGTAGCCTGCCAAGCTCCCCTGTTCATGGGATTTTCCAGGCAAGAATACTGGAGAGGGTTGCCAGTTCCTTCTCTGAGATTGGAGGTGCAGTAATAACCAAACAGACAAAGCTCTTTTTTGTAACTGAGCAGGATCCAGTGGTGCCTTCCTGAAACAGACACCCCCTACTCCACTCCCACTCCCCACATACTATGTCCTCTGTTTGTCTCTCATCTGTAGAAAACCTTCAGCCTCCTAAGCCTTCCCCAATTTCCAAAAGTAAATTCAATCAGAGAAGTGAGAAAATGCAGAAAGAAAAGGAAACAGTCAAGCAAGACAAAATAGTAACACTTTAAACATTAAATAAAGTCAAGGACCTTCAGTTCCTCCTCAAGGGCTAGAGATGATATATATGGGAAAAGAATAAAAATCAAGTGGATATATATAATGGATTCACTTTGCTGTACAGCAGGAAGAACACAATATTGTAAATCAACTGTACTCCAATACAATTTTTAAAAATTATGTCCTTCAAAAAAAGATAAGGAATGAAATCCAATTTAGTCTTCATGTGTCATGTCTAATAAAACCATTTACATTAGCTTAAAAAGAGCCAACAACTAAAAGCCACAGAAATCCATCGTTTAATGTGCATTATCCACTTCATATACAGTATATTTTGATATTAAAAAGAAGATATTTCTACTTAGCCAGAAATAAAGAATGAAATAATGCCATTTGCAGCAACATGGATGCAATTTGAAATTACCATACTAAGTGAAGGAAGTCAGAGAAAGACAAATACTATGCTCTCACTTATGTGCGAAATCTAAAATGTGACACTGATGAACTTATCTATGAAACAGCAATGAGCTCACAGACATTGAGAACAGACTTATGGTCACAGGATGGACTTGGAGTTGGGAGTTTGGTTTTGAACATTCCTCTGGGACCTTCACATTGTGATACCAAGTAGATGACAGGCATTGACAACATACTGAAGGGAACTGAAAGTTTTAGCCATTGTTGTGGACAATGTCCCCTGCAAAGGAATTCACTCAAGTCCTAACACCAATGTGATGGTCCTAGGAAGCGGAGCCTTTGGGATGGCTAAGTCATGAGAGTGAAGCCCTCAGGAAAGGGACTGGGGTCTTTGTAAAAGAAACTCCAAAGGGCTTTCTCACCCCTTTCATCATGTAAGGACACAATGAGAAGAAGGCTACTAACGAACCAGGAAGTAAGCCTTACCAGACATCGACTCTGGCAGCACCATGACCCTGGACATTCCAGCCACCAGAACTATAATAAATGTTTGCTGTGAAACCCATACAGTCGGCCTTTAGTTTGCTCTGAGAGCCTAGGAAACCCATCTTCCCTCCCTAGATCTGCTTTACCACCTGATCTATCAACTTTCTCATTGCTCTAACACATCCTGACTTTGTCAGAACAGTGTCTGGGTAGATTCCATCCAAAGCAAGGAGTCTAGAATACAGCCATAAGAGTGCTGATCTGACTGAGGAACTGACCTTTAAGTATCCCATTTTCTTATTGGTGCTTTGGATGGGAGCTCTCGGGGGAACTCTGAGGGTAATTGCTTTTGCCTCTGCCTTAGAAGGGGCTGACTCTGATGCAATGCTGTTCTCATCTGCAGGTTTAATTTAGCTCTTTTGTCTGCATTAATCTCACAGGGAACTATCCTTTGTGTGGTACCAAACACATCACATGGCCAGCCATTTCTAGCTGAATTTAGACTTGCCCTTTCAGCCAAGGATCCTGAGATGCTCTGAGGGCCAGGGCAGGCAAGCTGACGTCTATCTCTGTCCCTCGGGATCCTCTCTCGGGGAGTTTTGGGAAATCTGGACCAGCCACTGTATGTCAGCATTGGTTTTTCCAATTATAAGGGGGGAGTGGGGTGGGTATTTGTGTGGTTTGGGAGTTGTTTATGCAGTAAGTGTGGGCTCTAAAGCAAGCACAACCACAGTTCACATTTGTACAGCATTTAGTATGAAACCAAGAGCTCTCCTCTGTCTTCACTTCTGGACCCTCCCTACTCATTTCAGTCCCTTTGTGTCACTCGCCTGGATTACTGCACAGTCTTGCTTTCCATTTTTGTGTCCTTCAAGTCTGTCTTTTTTATCTGGTTACAATCAGGACTCTAGCAGGCTCAGTTGTAGGATAATGAGGACCCTGTCACTGGCAGTTTGCAAAACAAAAGTGGCAAAACCACCTTGCAGGAATTTTTGTAGAAGACAAACACATATTATATATAAATAATGCATTATATATACATATATATATAGTGTGTGTGTTTTAATATATTTGTTTATAAAATTATGACACATATATTATAAATAAATACATATATATGTCTTTTCCCAGCTTGAGAATCATCACTGACCCCCTGTTGTCCATAACAGGGAAAATTCTAGGCTGTCTAGTGTAGCAAACAGAGCTGTCTACACTCTGGATGCCCCCAATCCCCAGTCTCATCTCCTGTTCCAAACATCAGGCTTCAATAAGATGAACTTTCCCAAGAGTACTTCACATTCTTCCTGCCTTTGCTCAAGAGTTCTTCTTACAGGGAACCTCTATTCATTCTTCCAGAGCCTCCTCCAGGGAACTTGCCGGTTATCCTTCCCCAATGCCTACTCTCCAGCTTAAGCTTAGTGCCCTTTCTGTAGGCACCTAAGGCATGTTAACTAAATATATTAATAGAGTTTACCATAGTGGGTCAAGGTTTTCTGCTATGTATCTCACCCCGTAGGTCATGAACTGGTTTAGAATAAGGCCTTTGAGTTTTTCATTTGCATCTCTGCCTCCTGCCACTGTGTCATGCAGGCTGTTGATACAATATATGTTCACTTAACTGAATTCAACTGAACCTATGTTGTTATTAAGCTTATTTATCTGAGTCTGCAGCACCTCTTTGGTAAATTCCTTGTTCGGAGTCCCAATTGTCATCAACCTGGGTCAGAGTTTTCCAAACCTATCACTTCCTTTGTCTGATAATTTTTGCTACCATGTGGACTACATTTTTAAAAAGACTTACTCTTTACATCCACTTATATTTGTCTCAATTTTGTTTTAAAAGAAAACTTTTTATTAGTACCATAAGAAAAAAAATTTATAACACTCACACAAAACAACTGTTTAAAAAAATAATGATGAAGTATTTCCATTTCTTTGTATTATTTCCAAATTCTGTCATCAATATTTTATAGTTTTCAGAGTATATGTCTTTTACCTCCTTGGTTAAATTTATTTCTAGGTATTTCATTCTTTTTGATGCAATTTAAAACAGGATTGTTTTCTTCTTTATCTTCCTGATGATTATCAGTGTAGAGATAAGCAATACATTTCTGTATATTAATCTCATATCCTGCAAAATTCCTAAATTCATTTGCTAGTTCCAACAGTTTTCTGGTGGAGATTTAAGAATTTTCTATATATATCGCATTATGTCATCTGCAAATAGTGACCGTTTTAACACTTTCCTTCTAATTTGGATGCCTTTTGTGTCTTTTCCTTATCTGACTGCTGTATTAGAACTTTCAATACTAATTTAAGTGGAAGTAATGAGACAGGGCATCCTTGTCTTATTCCTGATTTTAGAGGAAAAGATCTCCGCTTTCCATTGTTGAGTATGATGTTAGCTGTGGCTCTGGGATGCAAGAATTAATATTGCTAAAATGCCCATACTACACAAAGCAATCTAGAGATTTAATGTAATCCCTATCAAAATACCCAGGCCACTTTTCATAAAACTAGGATAAATAATCCTAAGATATAGAACCACAAAGGACACTGAATTGCCAAACTATCTTGAGAAAAAAGAATAAAAGTGAAAATATCATACTCTCCGTCTTTGGACTATACCATGAAGCGATAATAATGGAAACAGCATGGTAGTGGCACAAAAACAGACACACAGCTCAAACAAACAGAATATAGAACCCAGAAAAAACCCTATGCACCTATGGACAATTAGTCTACAACAAAATGAGGCAAGAATACACAGTGGAGAAAAGACAGTCTCTTCCACAGGTGGTGCTGTGAAAACTGGACAGCTACATACACGTTAAAGAATGAAATCTGAACATTTCCTCATACCATATACAAAAACAAATTCAAAATGGATTAAAGACTTAAATGTAAGACCTGAAACTTAAAACTCTAAGACACAGCCAGAACACTGTTTGATTTAAGTCATAGCAGTATGTTTTGAATCTGTCTCCTAAGACAAAAGAAATAAAAACAAAAATTAACAAATGGAACCTAATTCAACTTGAAAGCTTTTACACAGTAAGGGAAACCATTGATGAAATGAAAATAAAATTTACTGAATGGAAGACAATATTTGCACATAATCACCGACAGAGGTTAATATTGCAAATATATTAATAGCTCATACAACTCAATATAAAAAAATCCAGTTAAAACATGGGCAGAAGATCTGAACAGACTTTTATCAAAGACATACAAATGGTCAACAGGCACATGAAAAGATGTTCGACACAGCTAGTCATCAGAGAAATGCAAATCAAAACCATAATAAAATATCACTCATACCTTTAGTAACAGGTCTCATCAAAGAGACTACAAATAACAAATGTTGAGGAGGATGTGGAGAAAAGGGAACCCTAGTACACTGTTAGAAATTTACATTGGCTCAGCCACTATGAAAATTAGTAAGAAGTTTCCTCAAAAAACTGAGACTAGAACTCCCTTATGATCCAGCAATTCCACTCCTGGGTATATATACAAAGAAAATGAAAACACTAATTCAAAAAGATACATGCTCCTCAATATTCACAGAACCATTATTTACAATAGCTAAGATACAGAAGCAACCTAAATGTCCATCAACAGATGAATGGATAAAGAATTTGTAGCAAACACACAATGGAATATTACTCATCCATAAAAAAAGAATTAAATTCTGACATTTGCAACTATGTGGATGAATATTAAGCTTAGTGAAATAAGTCAGACACAGAAAAATATGTTATCACCTATATATGAAATCTAAAAAATAAAACAAATGTTTATCACAACACAAAAACAGACTCATAGATACAAAAACAAACTAGTGGTTACCAGTAGAGAGTGAAAGTAGGCAGGGAAGACAGGAGCATGTGATTAAGAGATACAGACTACTATGTATAATATAGATAAGCAACAACAGTATATTGTATAGCATAGGAAACTACAGCAATATTTTATAATAACTTAGAGTATAATCTATAAAAATATTGAATCATTGTTGTACAACAGAAACCAATACAATATTATAAATTAGTTATATTTCATTTTTTACAAAAGATTAATAAACTGAGGATCTAATGTATACTATGGTGAATATAACTCTGCAATGTATAATTAAAATTTGCTAAGATTAGAACTTAACATTCTCATCAGAAAAAGAAAAAAAAGACAAATATATAAAGTGATGGGTGTGATAGTTAACTAGATAAGAATAATTCTTTCACAATGAATGTGTGTGTATGTGTGTGTGTATAATCACCACGGTGTTCCCTTTCAATATCTCAGAATTTTGTCAATTATGCCTCAAAAATTATGCCTTTTAAACCTAAAAAAAAAAAACATGCTACAAAATTCTTGCTAAATAATTTTGCCTGCTATGCTAGATGTACTGAGACTATTGCTTTTTTCATCTCCTCCTGTATCCATGTCTTTTTACCACATGACTTTAAGTTCCTTTCACTAAACAGAGTCCATTTCTCCATTCCTTGTTTCTACATTCAGCCACAGAACATGCTCTGGCCAAGAATGTGTTAGCAAATTTGACACACCAAGAGGCATGAAAGATCCCAGTCTTGTATGACTGGGATCACTATTCTGCAATGAGAATGTGCCCAGGCTAGTCTAGTGGAAGGATGGGAGAAATGCATGAAGTACAGCCCAGTTACCCCAGGAAAGAGTCATCTGAGGAGCTAACTGCAAAACTTGAGAGTAAATCCAGACCAACACCAAAGACACCACTTGCTTTAATGGCTGTTCAGTTCAGCTCAGTTCAATTCAGTTGCTCAGTTGTGTCCAACTCTTTGCAACCCCATGAATCGCAGCACGCCTGGCCTCCCTGTCCATCACCAACTCCCGGAGTTCACTCAGACTCACATCCATCAAGTTGGTGATGCCATCCAGCCATCTCATCTTCTGTCGTCCCCTTCTCCTCCCGCTCCCAATCCCTCCTAGCATCAGAGTCTTTTCCAATGAGTCAACTCTTTGCATGAGGTGGCCAAAGTATTGGAGTTTCAGCTTTAGCATCAATCCCTCCAAAGAACACCCAGGGCTGATCTCCTTTAGAATGGACTGGTTGGATCTCCTTGCAGTCCAAGGGACTCTCAAGAGTCTTCTCCAACACCACAGTTCAAAAGCATCAATTCTTCAGTGCTCAGCCTTCTTCACAGTCCAACTCTCACATCCATACATGACCACAGGAAAAACCATAGCCTTGACTAGATGGACCTTAGTTGGCAAAGTAATATCTCTGCTTTTGAATATGCTGTCTAGGTTGGTCATAATTTTCCTTCCAAGGAGTAGGCATCTTTTAATTTCATGGCTGCAATCACCATCTGAAGTGATTTGGGAGCCCCCAAAAAATAAAGTCTGACACTGTTTCCACTGTTTCCCCATCTATTTCCCATGAAGTGATGGGACCAGATGCCATGATCTTCGTTTTCTGAATGTTGAGCTTTAAGCCAACATTTTCACTCTCCTCTTTCATTTTCATCAAGAGCCTCTTTAGTTCCTCTTCAAGTTCTGCCATAAGGGTGGTGTCATCTTCATATCTGAGGTTATTAATATTTCTCCTGGCAATCTTGATTCCAGCTTGTGTTTCTTCTAGCCCAGCATTTCTGATGATGTACTCTGCATATAAATTAAATAAGCAGGGTGACAATATACTGCCTTAATGTACTCCTTTTCCTATTTGGAACCATGCGGATGCAGGCGTCTGCTCTGCCTCCTGTCTCTTATACACATCTCCCAAAAAATAAAGTCTGACACTGTTTCCACTGTTTCCCCATCTATTTCCCATGAAGTGATGGGACCAGATGCCATGATCTTCGTTTTCTGAATGTTGAGCTTTAAGCCAACATTTTCACTCTCCTCTTTCATTTTCATCAAGAGCCTCTTTAGTTCCTCTTCAAGTTCTGCCATAAGGGTGGTGTCATCTTCATATCTGAGGTTATTAATATTTCTCCTGGCAATCTTGATTCCAGCTTGTGTTTCTTCTAGCCCAGCATTTCTGATGATGTACTCTGCATATAAATTAAATAAGCAGGGTGACAATATACTGCCTTAATGTACTCCTTTTCCTATTTGGAACCAGTCTGTTTTTCCATATCCAGTTCTAACTGCTGCTTCCTGACCTGCATACAGATTTCTTAAGAGGCAGGTCAGGTGTTCTGGTATTCCCATCTCTTTCAGAATTTTCCACAGTTTATTGTGATCCACACAAAGGCCTTGGCATAGTCAAGAAAGCAGAAATAGATGTTTTTCTGGAACTCTCTTGCTTTTTCCATGATTCCATGTTGGAGTTTGGCAATTTGATCTCTGGTTCCTCTGCCTTTACTAAATCCATCTTGAACATGTAGAACTTCACGGTTCATGTATTGCTGAAGCCTGGCTTGGAGAATTTTGAGCATTACTTTACTAGCATGTGAGATGAGTACAATTGTGCGGTACTTTGAACATTCTTTGGCATTCCCTTTCTTAGGAACTGGAATGAAAACTGAGCCTTTCCAGTCCTGTGGCCCTGCTGAGTTTGCCAAGTTGCTGGCATATTGAGTGCAGCACTTTCACAGCATCATCTTTCAGGACTGGAAAAAGCTCAACTGGAATTCCATCACCTCCACTAGCTTTGTTCATAGTGATGCTTTCTAAGGCCCACGTGACTTCACATTCCAAGATGTCTGGCTCTAGGTGAGTGATCACACCATCATAATTATGTTGGTAGTGAAGATCTTTTTTGTACAGTTCTTCTGTGTATTTTTGCCACCTCTTCTTAATATCTTCTGCTTCTGTTAGATCCATACTATTTCTGTCCTTTATTGAGCCCATCTGCATGAAATGTTCCCTTGGTATTTCTAATTTTATTGAAGAGATCTCTAGTCTTTCCCATTCTGTACAGTGTACAGTATGATACTGTTAACCATAGTAAGAGTGATGGCCTGAATGTCTGTGTCATCCCGAAATTCATATGTTGAAATCCTAACAACCAAAAGTGATGGCATTAGTAAGTGGTACTTTGGGAAGGTAATTACATCATAGGACTGGAACCCTCATGAATGGATCAGTGCTCTTATAAAATAGATAGCACAGAGATCCCTTCATTCTTTCTGGAGTTATTTCTCCACTGATTTCCAGTAGCATATTGGGCACCTATGGACCTGGGGAGTTCATCTTTCAGTGTCCTATCTTTTTGCCTTTTCATACAGTTCATGGGGTTCTCAAGGCAAGAATACTGAAGTGGTTTGCCATTCCCTTCTCCAGCGGACCACATTTTGTCAGAACACTCCACCATGACCCGCCCATCTTGGGTGGTATGGCTCATAGTTTCATTAAGTTAGACAAGGCTGTGGTCTATGGGATCAATTGGTTAGTTTCCTGTGATTTGGGTTTCAGTCTGTCTTCCCTCTGATGGAGAAGGGTAAGAGGCTTATGGAAGCTTTCTGATGGGAGAGACTGACTGAGGGGGAAATTGGGCCTTGTTCTGATGCGCGTGGCCATGTTCGGTAAATCATTAATCCAATTTCTGTTGATGGCTGGGGCTGTGTTCCTTGCTGTTATTTACCTGGGGCCAAACTATGGTAGAGGCAATGGAGATAATGGTGACCTCCTTCAAAAGGTCTCATGAATGTACACTCAGTGCCCCTACCCTCCAGCAGGCCACTGCTGACCCGCACCTCCACTGGAGACTCCTGGACACTTCGGGATAAGTCCAAGGCAGTCACTTGTGGGGTCACTGCTCCTTTCTCCTGGGTCCTGGTACGCACAAGGTTCTGGTTTTTTCCTGCCAAGAGTTTGTTTCCCAGTCCTGTGTAAGTTCTGGAAGCTCTTTGGTGGGGTTAAAGGCAACCTCCTCCAAGAGGGCTTATGTCATGGGCAGGTCTGCTGTACCCAGAGCCCCTGCCCTTGTAGCAGTCCACTGCTGACCCATACCTCCACAGGAGATACTCAGACACTGTTCTGTCTCAGTCTCAGTGGGGATCTCTGGGACCTGGTACACACAAGGTTTGTTTGAGACCTCTGAGCGTTTCTGGCAGGTATGGGGTTTGATTCTAAATGCTATTTCACCCCACCTACCATCTTTCTGGGGCTTCTCCTTTATTCTTGGACATGGGGTATCTCCTCACAGCTGCTCCCGTGCCACACATAGGTCCATGAATCAAGGCAAATTGTAAGTGATCAAACAGAAGATGGCAAGAGTGAACATTGACATTTTAGGAATCAGCCGACTAAAATGGACTGGAATGGGTGAATTTAACTCAGATGACCATTATATCTACTACTGTGGGCAACAATCCCTTAGAGGAAATGGAGTAACCATCACAGTCAACAAGAGTCTGAAATGCAGTACTTGGATGCAGTCTCAAAAATGACAGAATGATCTCTATTTGTTTCCAAGGCAAACCATTCAATATAACAGTAATCCAAGTTTATGTCCCAACCAGTAATTCTGAAGAAGCTGAAGTTGAACAGTTTTGTGAAAACCTACAAGATCTTTTAGAAATAACACCCCCAAAAGATGTCTTTTTCATTATAGGGGACTGGAATGCAAAAGTAAGGAGTCAAGAAATCTTGGAGTAACAAGCAAATTTGGCCTTGGAGTACAGAATGAAGCAGAGCAAAGGCTAATAGAGTTTTGCCAAGAGAATGCACTGGTCATAGCAAACACTCTCTCCCAGCAACACAAGAGAAGACTCTACACATGGACATCACCAGATTCTCAACACCAAAATCAGATTGATTATATTCTTTGCAGCCAAAAATGGAGAAGTTCTATACAGTCAGCAAAAACAAGACCAGGAACTGACTGTGGCTCAGATCATGAACTTCTTATTGCCAAATTCAGACTTAAATTGAAGAAAGTAGGGAAAACCCCTAGACCATTCAGATATGACCTAAATCAAATCCCTTAGGATTATACAGTGGAAGTGAGAAACAGATTCAAGGGATTAGACAGAGTGCCTAAAGAACTATGGACATAGGTTCGTAACATTGTACAGGAGGCAGAGATCAAGACCATTCCCAAGAAAGAAATGCAAAAAAGCAAAATGGTTGTCTGAGGAGGCCTTACAATGGAGGCCATGAATAGAATATAAGTGAAAGGAAACAGAGAAAAAGGACAGATATACCCATTTGAGTGCAGAGTTCCAAAGAACAGCAAGGAGAGAAAAGAAATGCTTCCTTAATGATCAATGCAAAGAAATGGAGAAAACAATAGAATGCGAAAGACTAGAGATCTCTTTAAGAAAATTAGAGTTACTAACAGAACATTTCAAGCAAAGATGGGCTCAATAAAGGACAGAAATGGTAGGACGTAACAGAAGCAAAAGATATTAAGAAGAGGTGGCAAGAATACACGGAAGAACGGTACAAAAAAGATCTTCACTACCAACATAATTATGATGGTGTGATCACTCACCTAGAGCCAGACATCCTAGAATGTGAAGTCAAGTGGGCCTTAGAAAGCATCACTATGAACAAAGCTAGTGGAGGTGATGCAATTCCAGTTGAGCTTTTTCCAGTCCTGAAAGATGATGCTGTGAAAGTGCTGCACTCAATATGCCAGCAAACCTGGAAAACTCAGCAGTGGCCAAGGACTGGAAAAGGTCAGTTTTCATTCCAATCCCAAAGAAAGGCAATGCCAAAGAATGCTCAACCTACCACACAACTGCACTCATCTCTCACACTAATAAAGTAATGCTCAAAATTCTCCAAGCCAGGCTTCAACAGTACATGCACCATGAACCTCTAGATGTTCAAACTGGTTTGAGAAAAGGCAAAAGAACCAGAGGTCAAATTGCCAACATCCATTGGATCATCGAGAAAGCAAGAGAATTCCAGAAAAACATCTACTCTTTTATTGAAAGCCAAAGCCTTTGACTGTGTGGATCACAACAAACCGTGGAAAATTCTTAAAGAGGTGGGAATAACAGACTATCTGACCTGCCTCCTGAGAAATCTGTATGCAGATCAAGAAGCAACAGTTAAAACTGGACATTGAACAACAGATTGGTTACAGATTGAGAAAGGAATACATCAAGGCTGTATATTGTCACCCTGCTTATTTAACTTATATGCAGAGTTAAAAACATCATGAGAAATGCTGGACTGGATGAAGCACAAGTAGCAATCAAGATTGCCGAGAGATATATCAATAACCTCAGATATGCAGATGACACCACACTTTTGGAAGAAAGCAAAGAACTAAAGAGCCTCTTGATAAAAGTAAAAGAGGAGAGTAGAAAAGTTGGTTTAAAACTCAACATTCAAAAAATAAGATCCTGTCATTTGGTCCCATCACTTCATAGCAAATAGATGGGGAAACAATGAAAACAGTGAGAGACTTTATTTTGTGGGGCTCCAAAGTCACTTCAAATGGTGATTGCAGCCATGAAATTTAAAGACAGTTGCTCCTTGGGAGAAAAGCTATGACCAGCCTAGACAGCATATTAGAAAGCAGAGACATTACTTTGCCAACACAGGTCCATCTGGTCAAAGCTATGGTTTTTCCCGTAGTCATGTATGGATGTGAGATGGACTATAAAGGAAGTTGAGTGCCAAAGAATTGATGCTTTAGAACTGTGGTGTTGAAGACTCTTGAGAGTCTCTTGGACTCATGAAGATCCAACCAGTCAATCATAAAGGAAATCAGTCCTGAATATTCACTGGAAAAACTGATACTTAAGCTGAAACTCCAATACTTTGGCCACCTGATGAGAACTTACTCATTTGAAAAGACCCTTATACTGGGAAAGACTGAAGACTGGAAAAGAAGGGGACAATAGAGGATGAGATGGTTGGATGGCATCATCGACACGATGGACATGAATTTGAGTAGGCTCTGGGAGTTGGTGATGGACAGGGAAGCCTGATGTGCTGCAGTCCATGGGGTCACAAAGGTTTGGACAAGATTTAGCGACTGAACTGAACTGAACAAACACATGAAAAGATGCTCAGCATTTCTCATTATTAGAGGAATGCAAATCAAAACTACAACAAAATATCACCTCACACTGGTCAAAATGGCCATCAACAAAAAGTTTACAAACAATAAATGGAGAGGGTGTAGAGAAAAGGGAACTCTCTTGCATTGTTGGAGAGAATGTTAAATTGATACAGTCACTATGGAAGACGGTATGAAGATTCCTTAAAAACTAGGAATAAAACCACCATAGTATAAAGTGAAGGTCCCTCAGTCATGTCCAACTCTTTGTAACTCCATAGAATTCTCCAGGCCAGAATACTGGAGTGGGTAGCCTTTCCTTTCTCCAGGGGATCTTCCCCACCCAGGTATCGAACCCAGGTCCCCCACATTGCAGGTGGACTCTTTACCAGCTGAGCCACAAGGGAAACTCAAGAATACTGGAGTGGGTAGCCTATCCCTTCTACAGTGGCTCTTCCTGACCCAGGAATAGAACTGGGGTCTCCTGCATTGCAGGTATATTTTTTTACAACCCAGCAATCCCACTCCTAGGCATATACCCTGAGGAAACCAAAATTTAAAAAGACACATGTATCCCATTGTTCACTGCAGGACTATTAATAATACCTAGAACATGGAAGCAAGCTAGATGTCCATTGACAGATGAATGTATAAAAAATTGCGGTTTATATACACAATGGAATATTCAATTTAGACAATTCAGTTCAGTCGCTCAGTCGTGTCTGACTCTTTGTGACCCCATCAATCACAGCATGCCAGGCCTCCTTGTCCATCACTAACTCCCAGAGTTCACTCAAACTCATGTCCATCGAGTTGGTAATGCCATCTCATCCTCTGTCATCCCCTTCTCCTCCTGCCCCCAATCCCTCCCAGCATCAGAGACTTTTCCAATGAGTCAACTTTTCCCATGAGGTGGCCAAACTATTGGAGCTTCAGCTTTAGCATCAGTCCTTCCAAAGAACACCCAAGACTGACCTCCTTTAGGGTGAACTGGTGGGACCTCCTTGCAGTCCAGGAGACTCTCAAGAGTCTTCTCCAACATCACAGTTCAAAAGCATCAATTCTTTGGCACTCAGCTTTCTTCACAGTCCAACTCCCATATCCATACATGACCACAGGAAAAACCATAGCCTTGACTAGATGGACCTTTGTTGGCAAAGTAATGTCTCTGCTTTTCAATATGTTATCTAGGTTGGTCATAACTTTCCTTCCAAGGAGTAAGCATGTTTTAATTTCATGGCTGCAATCACCATCTGAAGTGATTTTGGAGCCCAAAAAGATAGTCTGACACTGTTTCCACTGTTTCCCCATCTATTTCCCATGAAGTGATGGGACCAGATGCCATGATCTTCATTTTCTGAATGTTGAGCTTTAAGCCAACTTTTTATCTTTCACTTTCATCAAGAGGCTTTTTAGTTCCTCTTCACTTTCTGCCATAAGGGTGGTGTCATCTGCATATCTGAGGTTATTGATATTTCTCCCAGCAATCTTGATTCCAGCATTTGCTTCTTCCAGCCCAGCATTTCTCATGATGTACTCTGCATATAAGTTAAGTGTAATGTTACTGAGCCATAAAAATGAATGCATTTTAGTCAGTTGTAAGCGGGTGGATGAACCTAGAGCCTACTATTCAGAGTGAAGTATGTCAAAGAGAAAAAGATAAGTATCTCATACTAAGCATATATACAGAATGTAGAAAGATGGTACTCAAGAATTATCTGCAGGGCAACAATGGAAAAACAGACATAGAGAACAGACTATGGACATGGGGAGAGGGGAGGAGATGGTGAAATGTATGGAGAGAGTAACATGGAAACTTACATTACCATATGTAAAAATAGATCACCAACAGGAATTTGGTGTATGTCTCAGGAAACTCAAACAGAGTCTCTGTATCAATCTAGAGGGGTGGGGTGGGGAGGGAAATTGGAGGGAGGTTCAAGAGTGAGGGGATATATGTATACCTATGGTTGATTCCTATTGAGGTTTGACAGAAAACAACAAAATTCTGTAAAGCAATTATCCTTCAATTAAAAAATAAATTAAAAAAAGAATTATACCAATAAGACACATGAAGGATTAACCATTCTGTAGGTGTGTGATGGTTAATAATAAAAGTAGCTAACATCAGTTGAGAGTATGTAACGTATAGCAATGATCTCATTTAAGCTTCACGGGTAACACAGAGAGATATGTATTGAAAACTATTTTACTATCATTCCTGTTTTATAGAAACATATACTATGGCACCAAAAAAAAAAAAAAAAAGCTAGATAACCTGCCCAAATCCCCAGAGTTTTCTGTAGTAGAACAGGAATTTCAAACAAAAAGTCTGACTCTGACATTCATGCTCTCACAATCCCATTGCCTCTACGCTGGTGTGACCGTGTAAGAACACCAGTAGGTTAGCATCCTTCACTTTGCAGTAATCTTTTTACCAAAATCCTTTCACTTTATCCAGAGTGAAGTGTTCACAGTTAGAACTATAAGGGCCTTCATGTCTTGGTGCCTACCATATATTTTCGCTGAGCTTCCTGGATTCCAACTTAAATAATGGATGGTGCCCTGCAGTTCAGTTTTTTCACAAAGTTCCAGATGATGAGTTCCTGGTTAGCATGTCAGATGAAGGACAATATATTTTAATTCAAATGCAACGAGCTGGAACAACAGTATTTTCTCCAAGAGCCTTAACTAGGTTAGCATGACCTCTGAGAGGGGCCAGAATCCTAACAGCAAAATAGAATAGAAAGGCTTATGGAGATTTCTATGCTAATCAGCCATATTTTACTGGAACGATTATGTTTAGCACAATGGCCATTTGCCAGCTTCAGCCAGGGCACCAGTTTTGGTCAGGTGACCAACTGAAAATAATGACTCAGAAAGTTCTGGGGAGGCCGCAGTGAGGCAACAACATCCTAAACTGGTGGCAGAAGTAGGAGAAAGTGCTAGGACCCCAAAGAAAGATTTTCGTATAGGAATTCCAGCACACACCTTCCAATGCAGTTTGTACTAAAGTAAAACTCCTGTTTTAGAGTTGATAGAAAGAATGGACCTCTGGGACATGAAAACAGAGTGGGGGGAAGGAGAGAAAGACAAAATGATTTTTCTGGTTAAGGACAGATTTCCCCTCCTACCTAATCTTTGCTTTTGGCACAAAGACTGTATTGTGCTGGAGTAAAGGGGAGACGCTATTCTATACGGCTTGGCTTAGCATAGTATAGCGTCATCCTTTATGTTTGTTTTGTTTTGGAATTTAGGAAATTGACAGAAGTTGAGCTTGTTGGACACAGACAAAACAAAACAATCACACTAGACATTCTCTAGTCTACCTATGCATGAGTCTGTGAGAGTCAACAACAATCAAGGAAGGAAAGAAAATACTGAAGATGTACCACGGTGCCCCTTGGTATTTACAATGCCATCCAAACAGATTTCTAATGATGTTCAAAGGATGCCTTGGCATTTTCCCAGAAATACTGAGTCACAATCACAAGGGGAACCAGAGGAGAAATAATCTATATTTTTAAAGAAGCTGTTCAGATGATTCTAATGCAGGACCAGGTCTGGGAATCTCTCATCTGGACCACACTTCCTCACATCATCACACAAAGGAGAAGCAGTGATGCTATTCTGGGTCCATCTTGCCCAACATTAAGGCTCTAAAAGAGCTGTGATACAAAGAACACAGTTGTTCTGTTTCCTGACCTTGACCCCAAACAACATTACATCAATTAATATTCACCTAGCACTTAATATGTGCAGGAACTTTTACATATATTATCTTGTTTTGGCCAAAGGTTAATGCTGCTTAAATATTTAAAAGTTCAATATTTAGTTGGTTTACTTTCAGTCAGAAATGTTTAACAGCAATACCACTTTATGTAATTGGATCATACAATTCTGCTCACATTTCAATTTGGATGAAGATGGAAAATAAATTTATTTTGCTTATAAGTGAACTTACAGCTGTCCATAACTCTCATCTGACAGTTAGTAGAAAAGTGAACTAAATGATTAATCTGGGTTAAATCTTGTCTGTCCTTATTATCTAAATGATCACTTTAGGTAGTATTAGTCCTCTAGAATAACTTTTTTTTTAATATTTCAAATAATCTCTCCCTGTTTCTCCAGCAAGAGGGATTCTGGGTATAAGGAAAATGTGGAGAGAGAGAGTTCATGATTGTGATTTACAATCATTCACATTGATATGTAGGTAGAAGGATAGCTCCTGCCCATTGTGCTCCAGAGGTCACATCCCTTAACCAATTGATGTCCACTTGCCCCTCTGGCCTACATGGCAGAAAGGGAGGCTGGCTGGACATTGCTTCCCATTTGTTTTTTTCTTCAACTGGGGACCCCTGGCTATTTGGCTTCACCCCACCTACTGTTAGTGCTGAAACTTCTCTGAGGTTTGGCTGGAAATTCACTTTCCCCACCTGGTGGGTCTAACACTCAGCCTTCACTTCAGGGCCAGTTGCCCCAACCACCATAATCCACGCTGGCAAGATCCCCAAATACACTCTCAAGTATTCTTGGGACAAACGCACACTACATGGGACTGGCAAGTCCATCTTGTGCCCTAGGCTGGTGAATGTCAACGTTGCCCCAATTTCTCTAAAGAGCCTCCTGCTTCCTGTGCCAAAGTCAGCACAGAGATGAGAAAATGAGGACCATGTCTCTTCACTCTGCTCTTTCACTCCCTTCCCTCTCCTTTTGTCTCCTACCTTTTAAGCCAGGAAGGGGTAGGCTCTTCCACGTTTAGGGGAAGACATTCCTCAAATAAGCCTGCTCTTGGCATATGCCAAACAAGCAGCTAAAAGCACTTAGTATTTAGAATAGTAGTAGACATACAGAATACGAGATATACAAATATACATACATATATATATATATATATAAGTCTTTATATTTAGGTCTTTATTTTGTGCCTCTTAACACACAAAGCTGACTATAAAGCTGATATTTATTTATGTTTCTGAGTTGAATTATTTGAATTAGCTGAAGATTTTTCCTTTAATACTTTATTTTCTATAATGAAATTGCTGAAATGCAAAGCTAAATTTATTAACTTTTAAATTCTTCAGATAAATGTCTATGAAAGTAGAAAAAATTATTTTATCACCAAAAATTATCACTGTCCTCAAAACCACATCTCATAAAAATTAATGATTCTCACCATCTTCCTAAATATCTACAGTCACAAAGAAAGCACAGTCTTAACCTTACCCTCTTTAAGTATCACAGCACCTCTGAGAGGTTAGTTAAGCCAAGGACTAGTGTGCTCATTTTACTGGTGGCAAAACTGAATATTGCAAGTCAAGAGGCTGGACCATGTCATTGTGAAAGTTCTTAAGGGAAGCAGGGATGGAACTCAGAGCTCTCCCACTCCCAGATGAACATCTGTGCCCCAGGCTTGTCAGTTACCAAACACTTTAAAGCCCATGATCTCACTTGACCCTCCTAGGGAATTCCTGAGCTTCTCAGAAAAGGGATCACAATTTCTATTTTGCAGGTGAAGACACCACAGTTGTGGGGGCCAAGAAATGGCAGAGCCTGGGCCAGAGCCTGAGTCTTCTGATCAAGAACCCTATGTTCCCCCATCTCCTCCTGGTACCCTAGCCACAGGACACAGTTATGACAAGGAGGGGATGTGGCATGGCACCTACAAGGTGAGTTCTGACCTCCTACTCACCTTTGTCTGGATCCCATCTCACCACATACTGGGTGTGTCCCTCAGCATAGTTCCTGATCTCTCTGGACCTCAGATTCTCCAATTGTGAGACATAGGTAATACTAGTACTTTTTCAAAAAGTTAAAAATAGAATTAAACTACACAGTTTGTGCAGATACTCAGCACATTTTCAGGCAAATATTAAGGACTCAGTCAATATGGTTGGGAGAAAGATTTTCTTCTCATTCACTGTGTTTCTATGTGCAAGGACTTCTGCTAAACCAATGTTCCTGGTTTCTCTTCCCACTTCTGCTCACAATTCTCAGGAGAGAGGGGATTTATTTGAGTGTGCATGTGGAAGAGTACTTTGGGGTCTGCTCTTAGCGATGTACTAGGCTCAGCAAAGGAGGCCTGTGACTGGACATCCTCTCCTGGTCTGAAAATGCTCTGTTCTGGGATATAGTATTAGGACATCCATTGCTTCCTTATCCCTCAGTCAAATCCTCCAACCTAACTTTCATCAGTAATTTTTCTGATTCTTGTATCCATCTCTGAGTTGGCTTACATCTGGAGGAAAAGGTAGATACTACCTACTGATCCCCTCAAATCCATACAAATATTATCTACTTTTATGCTCATCAGTATTACATAAAAACTGTTCACAAGTAAAAGTGCCCAAGATCTGTGGCCTCTTTGCATTCCATCAGATGGCTGACATGGCTCTAAGGAAGTGGTTGCTAGACTCAGCAGCCACCAGCCACCCACAGCACTGGGATGCCAGAAATGAAGTGACTGGTCTCCAACACTTCCCAACCTGAGATTTCAGGAACGCATCGAGGACAGCGCTGACTCACAATATTTTCTCAGGGCCTTCTCTTGCGAGTGGCCCACTATGATTGGAACCAATGTCTCACTAAATCTGTCACTTTCTCAACATTCTGCTAGGCAAGTTTCACCTTGGATGTCCCTAGAACTTTGTCAGAGCAGATGGGGAATTCTAGGAGGGTGACTAGATGGCCTGTCTATTTTGGTTCTCCAATTCTCCAGCAGCCTGGCATCTGAGCTAAGAGAAATGTGACTTGTGTCAGAGTACAAGAGAGTGCCAGTGGCAAGGGCTTCCACGTGTCTATTTCTGGCTGTCCCCTGATGCTGTGTATTGGAGGAACTGTGACATCACAGCCTCTGCCTTTTTACAAGGGCCTGACAATACAAGTGACTCATAGAGAATGTCAACCGTGGCTGCCAGCCTGACTCAGTACACGGAGACTTAGGGAGTCACACAGAGTGACTTGTGCCAGGGTTGCATAGGGGCACAAAGATAGACTATTAAGACTAGAAGTGACCTTAATTTTCCTCTAATAAAGCCCATCTAAAGCCTGAGCCCCTGCTAACATATTACTGAGAAGTGGGCCTCTGGGTTCTGCTTGCATAACTCCAAGGACATTGATGAATTCATTATCTTCCAAGGCAATTGTATCAGGATGATTCAAGGCACAAGCAACATCATATTTAACTGCACAAACTTTAATATCTCACTTAACAAAAAGTCTGGACGGAAGTGGCACCAGTGGCACTTCCTTGGTTGCTCAAGAAAGTTACCAAGTTCAAAGACTGTTTTCATCTTGTAGGAAATCAGTGATGGTTTTCCTCATTGGCTCAATGATCTTTCTCTCTTCTGATAGTATTAGAACAAGAAGGAAAATGGTGCACACTAGAGGCTTACTCCTCATCTGTCTCTCCCTTTTAATAACTAGAAAAACTGTCCAGGGCCCCTAAGACTTCCTGAGTATCTCACTGGTTGGAATAGGATCACATGCCCATTCCTAAGCCAGTCATTGGCAGAGGTGCAGAGGACTGCCTGACCAATCGTGAATCATGCCTTGAAACTGGACCTATAGTCCTCTGGAACAAAGAATAATTTTATAAGCAAAGAAAAGGGAAAATGTTTGTCTGTAACAGTAGCCCAATCCCTGGTTGAACTATTTCAAAGTTCTTTAAACAACTGAGTCAGAAACTTCCTAACAATGTATCTTCTCAACCATTAATCCTAGATCTACTCTGATGCCTCATACAAAATAAACACAATGTGTTTCCATACAGTGATTTAATATACATCTGAAAACTGATCATTCTGGAAAAATCTCCAATTTTTTGAACCCTTTCCTGAGAGACAACATATACAGAACTCTGGAGTCAGACTGTCTGGGTTCAGTGACCAGCTCTGTGACTCACTAGCTGGGTATACGGGGAATGTTAATTTAAGATCTTTGTATAAATTTCCTCATTGAACAATGACTGTAAAAACAGTGCTTATCTCATAGAGTTGCTGGTAAAGATTAAATAGTTAATATATGTGAAGCCCTAAAAACAGTGCCTGGCATATAGATGATACATTCTAGTGTCTATTATTGCATCATCAGTTTTAAATTTTTGGTTGATTCCTTCTGTCAGTAATTCTACTCGTCTGCATCTTCATCAAAGAGTAGAAGCAGGAACTTAAATCTAGATTTCTCAGTATACATCTTTATTTTCTATTCGTGGCTGCCTCAGGGAAAGTTAAATAACAATCATGATCTTTCATTCACTATTGCTAAATCATGTCTTCAACATGTATCTGTGTGTTTGATTTTTTTGAACTTGGATGAAAGCTTTACAATTTAATTCTTTCTCATCTCATGGAAACACAGCAGGACTGAAAGTATGCCTTTCAGGAAGGGAAAATGAAGTGTATTAAAAACCTTAAGTTTATCAAGCTAACTTTTTTGCCCATCCCTAGGACCACCCACTTCATCCTATCCACTCCAATCACTTGGATTTTGCCCATTACTGAGCCTGATCTCTCAGCACCCTATCAACTCTGTGAGCCTAGGTCAGTGTTTAGAGGTTAAATTATGTACCTTCAAACTTCAAATGCTGAAGTTCTAATCCCAGAATTTCAGAATCTAAATATTTGGAGATAAGGCTTTTAAAGACATGATTAAATGAAGCCATTAGCAGGGACCCTAATCCAAGTTGTATGAAGCTCAAGAAGCAACAGTTAGAATTGGACATGGAAAAACAGACTGGTGCCAAATTGGGAAAGGAGTATGCTAAGGCTGTATGTTGTCACCCTGCTTATTTAACTTCTATGCAGAGTACACCATGAGAAATGCTAGACTGGATGAAGCACAAGCTGGAATCAAGATTGCTGGAAGAAATACAGTAACCTCAGATATGCAGATGACACCACACTTATGGCAGAAAGTAAAGAACTAAAGAGTCTCTTGATGAAAGTGAAAGAGGAGAGTGAAAAAGTTGGCTTAAAACTCAACATTCAGAAAACTAAGATCATGTCATCTGATCCCATTGCTTCATGGCAAATAGGTGGGGAAACAATGGAAACAGTGACAGACTTTATATTTTTGGGCTCCGAAATCACTTCAGATGGTAATTGCAGCCATGAAATTAAAAGACGCTTGCTCCTTGGAAGAAAAGCTATGACCAATATAAACAGCATATTAAAAAGCAGAGACATTGCTTTGCCAACAAAGGTCTGTCTAGTCAAAGCTATGGTTTTTGCAATAGTCATGTATGGAGGTGAAAGTTAGACTATAAAGAAAACTGAATGCCAAAGAATTGATGCTTTTGAACTGTGGTGTTAGAGAAGACTCTTGAGAGTCCCTTGGACTGCAAGGAGATCCAACTAG
Organism: Aepyceros melampus; assembly: GCA_006408695.1. Classification (NCBI taxonomy): domain Eukaryota; kingdom Metazoa; phylum Chordata; class Mammalia; order Artiodactyla; family Bovidae; genus Aepyceros; species Aepyceros melampus. Next base: position 107,021 of record SJXQ01005088.1, read on the forward strand.
TTCATCCTTAAGGAAATAAGTACTGAATATTCATTGGAAGGACTGATGCTGAAGTTGAAACTCCACCTGATGTGAACAACTGATTTGTTGGAAAAGGTCCTGATGCTGGGAAAGATTGAAGGCAGGAGGAGAAGGGGATGATAGAAGATGCAGTGTTGGATGGCATCACCAAATCAATGGACATGAGTTTGAGCAAGCTCTGGGAGTTGGTGATGGACAGGGAAGCCTGGCATGCTGCAGTCCATGGGGTCACAAAGAGTTGGACATGGCTGAGTGACCGAACTGAACTGAATCCAATCTTATTGGTATCCTTTTAACCAGAGGAAATTTAGACATACAAAGAGACAAAAAGTGTGTATACACAAAGGAAAGATCGTGTGAGGACACAGTGAGAAGACAGCCATCTGCAAGCCAAGGAAGGAGGCCTTAGAATGAAGTCAACTATACTGACACCTTGATCTTGGACTTCCAGCCATCAGAACTATGAAAAATAAATTTCCAGTGTTTAAGCCTCCAGTCTGTGGTACTTTATTATGCAGTTCTAGAAAACTAATATATACTGCTTGAGTTGATTTCTGTTGCTTGCTATGAAAACACCCTGTATAAGATGTACCACTAATGCATTCTCCTCCACCTCCATCACCACTACCATCACCTTCTCCATCTTTTTTGGCTATCTCTATTGAATCATCTTGGGTCACTCAATAGGCATTCTTTCTCCCTTCTGTACCTATTTTATCAATCAGGGTGACCTAATGGTCCACATCAGAGCACGTGTGGTCCTCAGACAACAGAACCTGGGGAGAGGGTTGAAACTGTATATTCCTGGGCCCAATTGCAGTTCAAGTGAAACAGAACATATTTAGCAAGCTTCCTAGGTGATTCGTTTCCCCCTGCTCAAATGTCTATGACTAACAATTTGTTACTTTCACGGCTGGCTTTAAAAACCACAAATTGGAATAAAGAGAGAGGAACTCACTGTGGGGACTTGGAAAAGTCATTATTCTGCTCTAGATCTCCATTTGCTCTTCAATATTGCAAGGAAGGTGAAGTGTAAGTTCCCTTCTTGATCTGTTGCTTCTCTAACTGGAAGCAGATTTAAGTCAGGAATAGGACATGGTGTCAGGCTGATATTAACTAGTTTTCAAATCTCAGTGTTGAATTTCTGACGGTACCCTCTGAAGTGAGGGCTAGTGCTGTCCCATAGTTCAGAGAAGCAAGAACCAAAAGCAGACAGAGGAATTCACTGGCTTATGATGCAGGCAAGAAGATGAAAACATAAAATGTTGCCAGTGAACCAACAATCCCTCACAAGCTATTTAAACACCTCTAAGGACTTTGGGTCCAGGAAGCCCGCCTAGACTAAATCATGCAGCAAGATGGTCCTCCTGGTCTCAAGCTGGTGACCTAGGAGTGACCAGAACAGAAGACTAGTGTCTCCAGGCCTTGTGGCTGCCTTTGGTCACAAACATCTGGGGAGGAGAGCAGAAGGAAGGGGAGAGGTATGTCCTCAAATGGAAGTCAGTTGACTCCAGCAACTGGGCAAACACTAGCTTTACACTCAGGCAACCTGGAGTGGCAAAGCAGAGCCAAGGTCTGGGAATCAGCCCTCCCTGCCCTTTACATGGAAAATTGGCCAAGGGTCTGTAATTGGGTGAGAGAGGAGTGGGATGAAGAAAACAGTAAGGTAGAAGATAGGATGGGGTAGGATGCAGTATAGGGAAAAATAATCCTTGGGAACAATCAGACTCCTGTCAATCAGCTATGCTATAAGATACTGTCAACAGTTTTGAACCAATCCTTGGTCCTGTTCTAGTCCCCAACATACTATATAATTTTCAATCACTTTGTGTTTGTCATCCTGAAAGAAAGGGGACCTTTTGCCTTTGCACACAAGATGAATGAAAAATGCATTCATGCCATCATTAAAAATAAAATATGCTCCAAGATATAAAATATGGAGGGACAGCTTGCTCCAAGGGAAGACTACTATTCCAGAATCTTAAACAGACTTTATTCCTAGCAGGTTTATTAATTTATCATTAATATATTCTTCTATTTGCTCATTTACTCAACAAATATTTATTAAGAACTCTCTGTGCACTAGGCATTGTGCAAAACACTGAGGATAGTATAGAGATCAAGACAAACCCAGTTCCTTCCACAAGGAGCTCCGAGTCTAGTGGAGGAATAAGACAGTAAACAAAATACAAATGCATAACTATATCACTTCCATTTTTATAAGTGCTATAAAGGAGACATATGAGTTGCTTTTGAAATGTTTGGTAGTTGTACTTTCTCCATGCAGAGTCAGGCCAGCCTTCTGTGAGTTCTGAGCAGGTTCTGCCACTGTGTTATGTGCATGGCAATTCTACTTGACAAGATCCTTCAGACTTCCTAGGCCTCAGTTTGACTGTCTGTAAAATGGTAAGGCTGTATTCATAAATTTCAGTGTTTGTTCATCACGTCCTGATTCTTGTATGTTTACTACACTGTAAGTCTTGCACCTGGGAGTACATATAAATAATGTGCATAATATATATGTGTGTGTGTGTGTGTGTATTTATATTATAATATATATGAATTTAAGAAACCTGGCACAGCAAACAGGGTGCCCTTTCTCAATACAGAGACCAATGAGAAAGAGGAGACAGCCTTCTCCAGAGAACAATTTGTGCCCCTGGAACCTGGTCACTGTGTCACAGCAACTCCCATCACAGCCATCTCTGGGCTGATGGCTTGCAAATTTTCTTCCCCCAGCCAAAGGTATATTTCATCAGCTTGCGGGCAGGACTGACAGAATGGGGTTAGGACGTGGAGAAGAGTGACATGGTTTTTTTCTGTCTGAGGCACTGCAGAGAAGGAGGTGGCCAGGAGCCAGTGATGGAGGAGCCTCTGGGATGAGACAAAGAGGCATTGTGATGAGGGTACTGTGGTTCATCAGGAGTACAGGCGTTCAGAGTCTGTGCTGAATGAGGAAACTCTGTCTTGAGATCTTCTCTTGTGCTTAAATCTCTATTTAATTTTAGTCAAGTCATGGACTTTTTCTGGGCCTTGGACACCTCCTAAGCGATTAACCACTTCCTCTAACTAGCTTGATGATATTAACATGAGGATACAAGTTATGTGATCAATGTGTTAAACGGATAAAGAGTTATTTAAGATAGCCATCCCTGTTTCTCATTAGCAAGAATATGATTAAAATTCTTACACAGGCTAAGTCTGTCACCTTTAGTAAAGAGCCATGTGAACAGGGAAAAACAATTGCCTCTAAGGGCTTCCACAATACACACATACAGCTTGCAAAGTACTTTGTAAACTGTAAAGAGCCATGTACATGTAAGATATTACTATATTACAATAATTGTTTCAAGTATCATTATGATAATTATGAATATAACAATTATGAGAAGTTGGCTATTCTTAACTGGAGTTGGATGCATAGATAAATGGTTGCATGGATGACCAGGCATTTCAAAAGTCATATACAAGTTTGTTTCCTACCACCTAACAGAGATTGCAAAAAGCTCTCTATGACTCTTATCACAGAGAAATCTAAGAGAAACTAGCTCTCTAAACTCACCCTACATGTTGGATTTTGTAATGTTATGTAAAATGCTGATCATTTAAGTGAATGATGCAGAACATCTTAATAAATATTAAGTCATCCGATGTTCACAAGATAATGAATTAGTTAAGAATGGTGTTATTATCCCTTTTGGCAAAAATGGAGACTGAGACAACAGACATTAAAGGCTTGACTATCCACAAGCTTTTAAAGAATGAAGAAAAAAAAATCTAAGTTTTCTTTCATTGAAATCATGGATCTCTCAAAGGCAGCCTATGGGAGAAAATATGTGTAAGTCATATACCAAAAAGGGATTAATATCTGAAATATATGAGGAACTCCAACAACTCGAGACTGGAAGGAACCCAGTTAAAAATAATTACCCAAAATAACCCAAATTTTAAAAATGAACAAATGAAATTAATAGATGTTTCTTCAGGGAAAACACACAAATGGCCAACAGACACATGAAAAGTGCTCAACATCACTTAATCATCAGGAAAAGGCAAGTCAAAACACAGTGAGGTATCACCGCATGCTTGTTAGAATGAATATTACAAAAGAAAAGAAAGAACCACTGTTGGTGAGGATATGGAGAAACTGGAACCCTGTTACATCACTGGCAGGAACGTAAAATGATTCAGTCTTTATGGAAAACAGTGTGAATCTCCCTCAGGAAATGAAGAATAGAGCCACCATATGACCCAGCATTCTTACTTATGAATACTTACCCAAAAGAACTGAAATCAGGATGTTGACTGATCTCTCACATTTACTGCAGCATTAAAACAACCAAAAGGTGGAAACAACCCAAATACTCACCAACAGATGAGTGGAGAGAATGGGGTACATGCATACAATGGCATACCATTCAGCCATAAAAAGGGAGGAGATCCTGCTACCTGCTGCAACATGGACAGACCTTGAGAACATTATGCTGAGGGAACTAATCCAGTCATAAGAACATACACTATGTGATTTCATTTATAGGAGATGTGTAACATAGTCAAGCTCATCAGAGCAGAAAGTGAAATGGTGGTTCCCAGGGACTGGCAAAAGGGGAGCTGGGGAGTTGCTCTTTATTGGGTATAAAATTTTAGTCATGCAGATGGAAATGGCACCCCACTCCAGTACTCTCGCCTGGGAAAATCCCATGGATGGAGGAGCCTGGTGGGCTGCAGTCCATGGGGTTGCTAAGAGTCAGACACGACTGAGCGAATTCACTTTCACTTTTCACTTTCAAGCATTGGAGAAGGAAATGGCAACCCACTCCAGTGTTCTTGCCTGGAGAATCCCATGGACGGGGGAGCTTGGTGGGCTGCCGTCCATGGGGTCGCACAGAGTAGGACACGACTGAAGCGACTTAGCAGCAGCAGATGGAAAAGTCCTAGAAATCGTCTCTACAATACTGTGATTGTAGTTAACAATAATGTACTATTCACTCTAAAATTTGCTAAGAGATTGTATCTCACATTATATGTTTTTATCGCAATATTTTTTAAAAGGCTATCTGGACTGCCATTCAAATTATTGGTATCAACACCCAGTTCATTATGTCTTGTGTTATAGAACAATGCCTATCTTGGCAAACAACAATGACAAAAATAACAACAGCAACAAACTATCTCTCTAAGCAGTCTAGAACCATATACTGCAATTACTATACTCTCAGAAATAAAATCATAAAACATCAGCACCAGAAACAACTTAGAGATAAACTAACTGACCTCCCACTTCACAAATGGGAAACCTGGGGACTGGTGCTGGCAAAAGACTTGAATGAGACCCATAACAAATTAATAAGCTAAATAATAAATGAGCTTCCATTCTAAGACAGGTATTTTTCTTTGAAAAGTCATTTGCGAACCTGATTACATATCAAAATCACTTGGGAACTTAAGTATAAATGTCTGGGTCCTAGCAGAACTACTGAACACAGAATCTCTGGGGGCCAAAAAATCTGTATTTTAAAAAGCTTCCATGGTGATTCTTTTTTTAGGACTGGAATGAAAACTGACCTTTTCCAGTCCTGTGGCCACTGCTGAGTTTTCCAAATTTGCTGGCATATTCAGTGCAGCACTTTCACAGCATCATCTTTCAGGATTTGAAATAGCTCAACTGGAATTCCATCACCTCCACTAGCTTTGTTCATAGTGATGCTTTCTAAGGCCCACTTGACTTCATATTCCAGGATGTCTGGCTCTAGGTGAGTGATCACACCATTGTGATTATCTTGGTCTGAAGATCTTTTTTGTACATTTCTTCTGTGTATTCTTGCTACCTCTTCTTAATATCTTCTGCTTCTGTTAGATCCATACCATTTCTGTCCTTTATTGAGCCCATCTTTGCATGAAATGTTCTCACTTTCACAGCATCATCTTTCAGGATTTGAAACAGCTCAACTGGAATTCCATCACCTCCACTAGCTTTGTTCGTAGTGATGCTTTCTAAGGCCCACTTGACTTCACATTCCAGGATATCTGGCTCTAGGTGAATGATCACACCATCATGATTATCTTGGTCCTGAAGATCTTTTTTGTACAGTTCTTCCGTGTATTCTTGCCACCTCTTCTTAATATCTTCTCCTTCTGTTAGGTCCAGACCATTTCTGTCCTTTATCGAGCCCATCTTTGCATGAAATGTTCCCTTGGTATCTCTAATTTTCTTGAAGAGATCTCTAGTCTTTCCCATTCTGTTGTTTCCCTCTATTTCTTTGCACTGATCACTGAAGAAGGCTTTCTTATCTCTTCTTGCTATTCTCTGGAACTCTGTATTCAGATCCTTATATCTTTCCTTTTCTCCTTTGCTTTTCACTTCTCTTTTCACAGCTATTTGTAAGGCCTCCCCAGACAGCCATTTTGCTTTTTTGCATTTCTTTTCCATGGGGATGGTCTTGATCCCTGTCTCCTGTACAATGTCACGAACCTCATTCCATAGTTCATCAGGCACTCTATCTATCAGATCTAGTCCCTTAAATCTATTTCTCACTTCCGCTGTAATCATAAGGGATTTGATTTAGGTCATACCTGAATGGTCTAGTGGTTTTCGCTACTTTCTTCAATTTAAGTCTGAATTTGGCAATAAGGAGTTCATGATCTGAGCCACAGTCAGCTCCTGGTCTTGTTTTTACTGACTGTATAGAGCTTCTCCATCTTTGGCTGCAAAGAATATTATCAGTCTGATTTCGGTGTTGACCATCTGGTGATGTCCATGTGTAGACTTACCTTAGTTTCTTCTTATCTGAAATAGTGATTATAATACTTCCCACCTAACAGTCTTGTTGGAAGGAATGAATACCAAAAAATGCTTGGTCCATAGATACACAATGGTGGTACTTATCACTGAACTGTTGGTACAGACAGTACTCTAAGAATGTGGGAAGGAGTGAAAGGGCATGAAAACAGCAATGCAGATCATCAGAACTTTTATATTTTAAAGCCAGAAGGACTGTCCAAGACCATCTATTGATAGAATAGTGTTTGACTGGGTTCTGCCTTCCTAGAATGTAAGTGATGGGTGAAAATTAAACAGATGGTTTTATTAAACAATAGAATTAGTGTGATTATGCTTTGAGTTTCACTATTATGCACCAGAAGATAAAGGAAAACAAAGTCTTCCAGTATTCTGAAAATGGAATTTGTTGCCTTGGATTGCATTTGAGGTGTGACTATGATTTGTGGATCAGCTCTGAAGCAGAATTATAGATGATACACTCTGAAGAACTGAGTTTGATGACTCCAAAAAAATGTCTCTATTGATGACAAAGACAGTGATGTTGAAGATGAGCATGAAGATTTCGATTAAAGTTATTACAATACGCAAAAAAAAAAAAGAATAGTGTTTGACAAACTACCAGGACAAAAGTTAAAATAGCCTACTTCCTGTTTTCATAAAAAGAGTTTTATTGGAATACAACCACATCCATTCATTCATCTATCATCCATAGCTTCTTTGCACTACAATGTCAGAGTTGAATCATTATGACAGAGACTTTATGACCTGCAGAGTTTAAAATACTTACTTTGGGGGACTTCCCTGGTGGTCCAGTGGCTAAGACTCTGTGCTCCCAATGCATGGGGTCTGGGGTTTGATCCCTGGTGGGGGAACTAGATCCCACAAGCTACAACAAAAGATCCTGCATGTCTCAATGAAGACTGAAGATTGGTGTGCTGCAACTAAGACCCGACACAGACAAATAAATAAATAAAAATAAATATTTTAAACACTTACTTTCTGGCCTTTTACAGGAAAAGTTTACAACGTTGACTGAGAACACCTCACTTACAGATAAGGGGAAAGGGCCAAATAAGGTGACTTTGTCCACAGTCACATGGCTGGTTAGGGACAGAAATAGGACTCAAACGCAGAGGCCTTGGCCCCTAGTTCAAAGCCTGAATGAGGGAAAGAAAAATGGCAGTTCTCTGCATCCAGCCCGAATGTGGTCCTGTGGGGGACTTCGACTGTGATCTTGGCTTCCAGGGCAAAGACTGCCAAGTGCCTCCCCAGACACTCCCAGGCTGGTTCACACCTCCAAGTCCCGATGTGTGCAACTTGTAGACCTGGCCTGTGAGAAATGCCAGTTTTGGAGTCCTTCAAATAGAAAGGAAAGGATGCTGGACTGTAACCTGAAGTCATATTAAGAAATAAAGAGCACCAATAAATATAACTACATAAGTAAATACAGAGCCAATATTATTACACTTTTTGTTTGTAAGTCATTTCCCCTTATGTGATTTAAGATACAAAAACAAAAACAGTAAGCATAGATCTCAGTTCAGCTCAGTCGCTCAGTCATGTCCAACTCTTTGCAACCCCATGAACTGCAGAACATCAGGCCTCCCTGTCCATCACCAACTCCCAGAGTCCACCCAAACCCACGTCCATTGAGTCGGTGACGCCATCCAGCCATCTCATCCTCTGTCGTCTCCTTTTCCTCCTGCCCTCACTCTTTCCCAGCATCAGGGTCTTTTCAAATGAGTCAGCTCTTTGCATCAGGTGGCCAAAGTATTGGAGTTTCAGCTTCAGCCTCAGTCCTTCCAAAGAACACCCAGGACTGATCTCCTTTAGAATGGACTGGTTGGATCTCCTTGCAGTCCAAGGGACTCTCAAGAGTCTTCTCCAACACCACAGTTCAAAAGCATCATTTCTTCAGTGCTAATATGTTAATGGGCACATAATATATAAGCTAATTTGTGATAAAGCTAAAACATCAAAAGGGGTTGGAATTGTATAGAAGTAGAGTTTTTGTATAACACTGAAACCAAAGTAGAATTCATTCAAAACAGTTTGTTATATATACACACTGCTGCTGCTGCTGCTGCTGCTAAGTCACTTCAGTCGTGTCTGACTCTGTGCGACCCCAGAGACGGCAGCTATATATAAAATAACCAGGAAGGACCTGGTTATAAGGAACTGTATTCAGTATTTTGTAATAATTTATAATGGAAAAGAATCTGAAAAAGAAACATGAAGTCTCTTCCTGAGAAAGAAGTCCTGGGATTCATTCCGATTAGCCTGGTAATGAGTCCTGGGGGATCTGGGGCCCTGATGCCCAGTTCTGTCCTAGAGTCCTGGTCAGAGCCCCACTCAGAACACACAGACAGAGAGTGGGGGCAGGAGCGCCCATCCTAAAGGAAGGAGAGTGCTAATACCAGATGCCAGAGGCCAAGAGCACCACCAAGGTCCACCCGTTCTTCACTCAGATACTCCTGCGGGGGAGACTGGTTGAGAGTCCAAGTCCAGGTCTTAGATGGAGCTTCATCTTCAAGGTCTCTAGTCCAAGCCCTTCATTGTGCAATGAAAGAAACAGAATCCTCGGGACTTACCTAGTGGTCCAGGGGTTAAGAATCCATCAGGTAATGGAGGGGACGTGGGTTCAGTCCCCGGCTGGGGAACTAAAATCCCACAAGCCTCCGAGCAACTAAGCTCTGAGCCACTGCTACTGAGCCTGTGCGCCACAACTGGAGAGTCTATGCACTGTGATGAGAGATCCCGTGCGCCACAGCCAAACAGATAAATAACGAGAAACTGAGTCCACGGAAATGGATGACTCCCACAGGCTTACAGCTTCTCTGTTGCACTGTGCCAAGGCAAGTCCAGGCGTTCTGACTCCCTATGCAGACTGCTCCCCTAAGTAACCCTAGCAGAAAGGGTTTATTAGCAGAACTTCCTGAGTGCCTCAGGGCAAAATCTTTCTCAGAAATGGTAAAGATCATAACTTACATTTTCTCTACCTCCCTATATACCCAATAAGACATTGAAATAGATGTATGTACGTACATATATATAGATTATATGTATAATACATGTATTCATATAGATATAGGTGTATATGTAATAGTGTGTGTGTGCGTGTGTGTGTGTGTATACATACATATGGTAAGAGAAAGACTGATCACATTTTGGACTCATGCCTGAGTGGAAGCACTTTTAAAAAGCTTGGGTTTTTTTCCCTTTAAAATGGGTAGCGTTATGGGATAATTATTGTTCCATACCAAAGACAAGGACTTGATTAATCTCAACCTTCTCTCACAGTTTATACTATTTTTATTAATTTTTCTACAGCTCATTTCCAAACATCTGAGTAAATATATAAGATAAATATTCCTCACCAGTCATTACTATTGTTGCTGGGTCTGGAAGCCAGGCCCTTGCATCTGTCCCTCTTCCCACATGCATCAGCAACACGTCAAAGGAGCAGAAGGCTGCTGCGTTGTTCTGCTGGAACCTCTGGCGAGCCTGGCTGTTTGGCTGCAGAAACACACATGTGGCGGAGGGCAGTGTTACCCTGGAGGCTCGTCTCAGAGCAGCTTATTTGACTCTGCAGACTGGGACAGAACAAAAGGCTCTGTACCGAGGACATGAACTTGGAAATCTCACTCTTGAGACAGAGGAGTGTTTGTTCCTATGATTTAAGACACACCATATGAATCTAATCCTATCATCAAACATTGGTACTGGGCACAATGTATGGCTTTCCCCCCTCTAGGATAATCCAACATGCAAAAGATCTCACCAAAAATAAGTCTTGTTTAGACTCCTTCCTGTAGGCTAGCTACTCACTGTGGTCACTAGTCTTGACTACAGGTTTTTTGTTCTTTTTTGTTGTTGTTGTTATGGTTTTTTGGGGGGACTGCCCTGCATAGCATGTGGGATCTTAGTTCCCCGACCAAGGATGGAACAGGTGCCTCCTGCATTGGAAACACAAAGTCTTAACCACAGGACCACCGGGAAGTCCCTCGACTATAGTTGTTAGGTGTGGCTCACATGATCAGTATCTAAAGGGGTTCTTTGCATTACAGCTTTATAAATGTATATAATAAAATGAACTTGGTACACTTCAGAAGATGGTTTGGCAGTTTCTAACAAACTAAACATACTCTTACCACACAACCCAGCGATTGCACTGTTTGGTATTTACCAGGGAGTGTCAGACTTTGTTTTTTGGGCTCCAAAATCACTGCAGATGGTGACTGCAGCCATGAAATTAAAAGGCGCTTACTCCTTGGAAGAAAAGTTATGACCAACCTAGATAGTATATTCAAAAGCAGAGACATTACTTTGCCGACTAAGGTCCGTCTAGTCAAGGCTATGGTTTCTCCTGTGGTCATGTATGGATGTGAGAGTTGGACTGTGAAGAAGGCTGAGCGCCGAAGAATTGATGCTTTTGAACTGTGGTGTTGGAGAAGACTCTTGAGAGTCCCTTGGACTGCAAGGAGATCCAACCAGTCCATTCTGAAGGAGATCAACCCTGGTATTTCTTTGGAAGGAATGATGCTAAAACTGAAGCTCCAGGACTTTGGCCACCTCATGCGAAGAGTTGACTCATTGGAAAAGACCCTGATGCTGGGAGGGATTGGGGGCAGGAGGAGAAGGGGATGACCAAGGATGAGATGGCTGGATGGCATCACGGACTCAATGGACGTGAGTCTGAGTGAACTCCGGGAGTTGGTGATGGACAGGGAGGCCTGGCGTACTGCAATTCATGGGGTCGCAAAGAGTCGGACACGACTGAGCGACTGAACTGAACTGAACTGAAAAGTTATGTCCACACAAAAACCTGCACACGGATGTCTACAGCAGCTCTATTCATAACCGCCAAAACTTGGAAGCAATCAAGATGTCTTTCAGTAGTTAACTGGATAATCAACTGTGGTACAGCCAGACTACAGAATATTATTCAGCACTAAAGAAATGAGCTATCAAGCCATGAAAAGATATGGAGGAATCTTAAATACATACCACCAGGTGAAGAAACCAACCTGAAAAGGCTATATATTGCATGATTCCAACTATATGACATTATGAAAAAGGCAAGATTATGGAAACAAGAAAAAGATCAGTTGTTGTCTGGGGTTTGGGAGGGAGCTGGGTGGGTAGGAAGGAAAGGAAGGGAAAGGTGAAGCACAGAGGATTTTTAGAGTGGAAAAAATATTCTGTATGATACTAAAATGATGGATACATACCATTATACATTTGTACCACACAAAGAATGAACCCTAAGATAAACTATGGACTTTGGGTGATGTCCATAAGGGCTGATCAGTTGCAAGAGATGTGCTACTCTGGTAGGGGATGTTGGAAATGGAGAAGGTTTTGTATATATGGAGTAGTACATGGGAAATCTCTGCACCTTCTTCTCAATGTCCCTGTGAACCTACATTTGTGGTTAAAAAAAAAAGTCTTAGTAATGCCACCAGGAAAGCCCAATGTACACAAACAAATACATAAATAACATTAACTCTATCCAATAGCCACTAGTTAATTTAAGTTACTTAAATTTATTCATTCTAAAAATGTTTGCTGAATGTTTCCTGCATTTTAGGCACTGAACGACTGAGTTAAGGACAGAAAGCAACTCTATAAATAATATCAACATTTTTTGATATCAACTCCCCCTTCCTTTGTAGTGAATCAGTAAAAAACCCTCAGACATGCTCATCCAGAAGTCTCTCTGTGTGGTTCATCTCAGTTCCTTTTCTCCTGTTGTTCAGTAAACATTTTCTGCCTCATTCCCTTCAAGAGTTTGCACTGTTGGTGGTTGTTAATTCCAATTATAATGTCTCTCCATTTTTACATACACAAGACTCATTCTCTAAGTTCACTTGTCTCTTTATGAATAATACTTATGAATCTTGGCTATGGCAGGAATCAAAAGAATGCTGAAGTTTAAGAAATTCCTACATTTTCATTATATGTTTTTTATAGCAACAGTTTCCAACCTTTTTGGCACCAGGGACTGGTTTCATGGGAGGCAACTTTTCCAAGGATGGGGAAGGGGAGATGGTTTCAAGATGTTTCAAGCACGCTACATTTATTGTGCATTTTGCTGCTATTATTATTACATCAGCTCTGCTTTAGATCATCAGGCATTAGATCCTAGAGGCTGGGGACTCCTGTTTTACAGTTTAGGCTGAAACCATGTGTCCTGCCATCCCCTTTGCCTGGATGTGCAACTCTCATGGATCTTCAGAACTTTGGGAGAGTATTGAGAGAGGTTTCACAATCACTCTGTGAAGAAAATGAACCTTGAGGTTGAGAACAACTTCCAGGTGGTTTAATTACTTGGAAGAGTTGTCACTATTGCTCAGTAGTTCTTGAACTCTATGATACTTCCTGTTCAACACTAGCTTCCTGTGAAGTTGGCATTCCTCTCGACTCACCCAGTTGCCATCATCTTTTTCCACAGTCCGTTCCATTCGGTTCAGTCGCTCAGTCGTGTCCGACTCTTTGCAAATCGCAGCACGCCAGGCCTCCCTGTCCATCACCAACTCCCGGAGTTCACTCAGACTCACGTCCATTGAGTCCGTGATGCCATCCAGCCATCTCATCCTCGGTCGTCCCTTTCTCCTCCTGCCCCCAATCCCTCCCAGCATCAGGGTCTTTTCCAATGAGTCAACTCTTCGCATAAGGTGGCCAAAGTACTGGAGCTTCAGTTTTAGCATCATTCCTTCCAAAGAAATCCCAGGGTTGATCTCCTTCAGAATGGACTGGTTGGATCTCCTTGCAGTCC
>SJXQ01005088.1:121916-156283 GCA_006408695.1 Aepyceros melampus
GTAGTTTGTGCATTCTTTGGCATTGCCTTTCTTTGGAATTGGAATGAAAACTGACCTTTTCCACAGTAACTGCCTGAAATTGTGGCTCATATTAACTACTTTGTTTAGTGCCCTAAACAGGAATCAGGTAAACCCAGGAGTGGGTAATCACCAGAAAATCAATGTGTCTCATTGTGAGCTTTCCATGAGGCTCTTCCAGACTTTGTTCTGACCCCCCTGTACCCCTGACCTGCTCATCTGGGCAGACCGCTCACTCAGCCTAGCCCACTTGCCATAGATCTATAAAGGACCTTTTCTTTTCCTTTCTACATTTTAAAGAAGATGTTCTATTTTCAGAAGTCACATCAAGGTCAAAGGCATTTTCTTGAAAATTGCATGAAGTTGACAGTATTGGATGACAGAATTGGGCAGTCTGACCTAGGTGATTTTCAGTCCCTGTTCTAGTAAATTATCTGAAGGCTGCTCCTTCTGAAATTCACCCTTCATCGTTGCTAGGACTTGGTCAGGTCACCTTGCCAACACTGCCAGGTTTTTTATTTAAAGAAGAAAACTCTTCAAACGATTTATCCAACAAAGACCTCTCTTCTCTGTTCTGGGGCCCCAATATCAAAGTTACTCAACATGCCACCAAACTTGGGTCCATGAGTGGAGTAAAATGGGTGGACTGTGTACTTTGGAATCTCACGCAGTAGATAAAAACAACAAATGTGATGAATGGACAACAAGTTTAGCTCTTTAAAACATAACACTGGATTAGAAAAACAAGTTAGCAAGAAAAAATAATGCCATCCAGCCATCTCATCCTCTGTCATCCCCTTCTCCTCCTGCCCTCAATCCCTCCCAACATCAGAGTCTTTTCCAATGAGTTGACTCTTCGCATGAGGTGGCCAAAGTATCGGCGTTTTAGCTTTAGCATCATTCTTTCCAAAGAAATCTCAGGACTGATCTCCTTCAGAATGGACTAGTTGGATCTCCTTGCAGTCCAAGGGACTCTCAAGAGCCTTCTCCAACACCACAGTTCAAAAGCAGGAGGAAGCGTCTTTTAATTTCATGGCTGCAGTCACCGTCTGTAGTGATTTTGGAGCCCCCAAAAATAAAGTCTGACACTGCTTCCACTGTTTCCCCATCTATTTCCCTTGAAGGGATGGGACCAGATGCCGTGATCTTAGTTTTCTGAATGTTGAGCTTTAAGCCAACTTTTTCACTCTCCTCTTTCACTTTCATCAAGAGGCTTTTTAGTTCCTCTTCAGTTTTTGCCATAAGGGTGATGTCATCTGCATATCTGAGGTTACTGATATTTCTTCTAACAATCTTGATTCCAGCTTGTGCTTCTTCCAGCCCAGTGTTTCTCATGATGTACTCTGCATAAAAGTTAAATAAGCAGGGTGACAATATATAGCCTTGATGTACTCCTTTTCCTATTTGGAATCAGTCTGTTGTTCTATGTCCAGTTCGAACTGCTGCTTCCTGACCTGCATATAGGTTTCTCAAGAGGCAGGTGGTCTGGTATTCCCATCTCTTTCAGAATTTCCCACAGTTTATTGTGATCCACACAGTCAAAGGCTTTGGCATAGTCAATAAAGCAGAAATAGATGTTTTTCTGGAACTTTCTTCCTTTTTCCATGATCCAACAGATGTTGGCAACTTGATCTCNCTGCATACAGGTTTCTCAAGAGGCAGGTCAGGTGATCTGGTATTCCCATTTCTTTCAGAATTTTCCAGAGTTTCTTGTGATCCACACAGTCAAAGGCTTTGGCATAGTCAATAAAGCAGAAATAGATGTTTTTCTGGAACCCTCTTGCTTTTTCCATGATGCAGTGGTTGTTGGCAATTTGATCTCTGGTTCCTCTGCCTTTTCTAAAACCAGCTTGAACATCTGGAAGTTCATGGTTCACGTATTGCTGAAGTCTGGCTTGGAGAATTTTGAGCATTACTTTACTAGCATGTGAGATGAGTGCAATTGTGCGGTAGTTTGAGCATTCTTTGGCATTGCCTTTTTTGGGATTGGACTGAAAACTGACCTTTTCCAGTCCTGTGGCCACTGCTGAGTTTTCCAAATTTCCTGGCATATTGAGTGCAGTACTTTCACAGCATTATCTTTCAGGATTTGAAATACCTCAGCTGGAATTCCATTACCTCCACTAGCTTTGTTCATAGCTAAGGCCCACTTGACTTCACATTCCAGAATGTCTGGCTCTAGATGAGTGATCACACTATCGTGATTATCTTGGTCGTGAAGATCTTTTTTTTACAGTTCTTCCGTGCATTCTTGCCACCTCTTCTTAATATCTTCTGCTTCTGTTAGGTCCATTCCATTTCTGTCCTTTATCGAGCCCATCTTTATATTAAATGTTCCCTTGGTATCTCTAATTTTCTTGAAGAGATCTCTAGTCTTTTAATAACTTTTAAGTTGTGATTAAATGTTAGACAGGTTGATATAAGAGCCTGTGGCTTCTTCTTGTTGGTATTTTACCGGAGGACAATTTCTTTTTCTGGTTAGTTTGCATTCAGAGACATTCATGTTTGGGCAATAAGCTAAGAGATCTTTTGAGACACTTTTCAGTTCTAGAGAAAATGGGATGTATGGTAAAGATACTAATATTAGTAGCTTTGAACCTGCTAGACTTACATTTCCTTGGTCTTTTGAAGGAAGACCTAATATGTTAGTATGTCTCACAAAGTGATGTGAATACACGGGTGTACCTCTGGCAGATTCGTGTTGATGTGTGGCGGAACCAGTACGGTATTGTGAAGTGGTTAGCCTCCAATTAAAAAAAATAAATTTATATTAAAAAAAGAAAGTAACCTCAAATAAACTAAATATACAAAAAAAAAAAAAACACCTAGTACGTTAGTATGTATCACAAAGTGATTTATTTTTGCCCTGTAAATAATGCTTTGGAAAGTAGAATTTAAGATTAAAAATCATTTCACTTTTTTCTTTTTTTTTTTTTTAAGATTGTTTCAGCATATAAAACGAGGTTCTTCCACATTGAAAGCACTTCCTTTGAAGCTTCAGCAAACAGCGTTTGAAAATGCATACCTTAAAGCTCAGGAAGGAATGAGAGAATTGGTAATTTTATTAGTATATATTTGTTATTATATATACTTTCTATAAATATGCTATATGTGATTTTACCAAGTTTGGCCTAAGATAGTTTATATCTAATTGTTCATAGTTAGAGTAGAACACTATATGAATTGATTGAAATTGCTTCATTTATAGGTCAAAATTCGTTTAATAATGACAGTTTCTTTGGGTTCAACTTATATGTAGCATTTTTGTGGGAAAAACAGAATTTACTGAGTTTTTATGGGAGTATAAATGGCTTATTTTTTAGCTTAAAATTTTATTTCATAAGATCTGATTAAAAGCTAATTCACCACAGGTAACAATAGAAAGAAATGGATTGAGAAAAAAATGTTCTAATTGGGAAGATCAAATTATCTTTGTGCTCTCTAATGAACCTTATTATTTTCATATTTTTCTGTAGAATAATATCTTTTCTTAAAATGGCAGAAGTTGCCTTAGTGGTAGAATTTATTCATTCATATATGCCTTGATGGGTTCGTTAAAAGATGTGAAGCAGTACCCAAATGATTATGTATCCTACAACAGCACAAAACTGAAAAGAAGAATTGTATGAGAAAAAAATGTGAATTTTGAAAAAGATTTCAAGAGATTACAAAAATGAGTATAAATAATATAAAATTTACTAGAGATAACGTATATGATATATTTTAAAATCAGCATGTCATGTACAAAAAGAGAAAACACTGACCTGACAGCAGTTTATTTGGAGAAAGACTTGAGAAATTTTACATCTTGAGAGCATAATATGAACCAACATTGTAATGGCTATCAAAAAAAGCAAGTTCCATCTTAGATGTCAGTAACAGAAGCAGACTGTAATGAGCTAGTTTATAAGAAGAACTTGAATCTTCTATTCATTTTAGAGGGCAGCTGGTTTTGTTCCCAAGAAAAGTAAATCTTTAACTAAAATGTTAAGAGAGTCTCTAGAGCTGTCTCTCATACAGAATAAGTAAAGGAGTTGACTTCCTGGGAACATCATAACTATTTTTAAACATGTCAGTGATTGCCATTTAGTAAAGTAATTAGGTCCTTACTTTTTTTTGTACCAAAAATAGAAATAGGATCAGTGATTGGCAGTTTTTTCTAAAAGTGAAGATAAACTTCTATCAATTATAATAAGTCAAAAAACTGTTTATGTCTGTTGGAAGAGTTTAATGATTGATTGTTAAGCTAGAAGCATGTATCGTTTTATCTAGTAGTATGACTTTATTAGGTTTTTTTGGTGATATCTATGAATGATATTTTTAAAAGATAAAGAGGTATATATATTAAGTTATAATGGTAATAAGATGGTAAAACATCTTAGAAGGTAATGCTTGTTCATTGATGAGATTTTAATCTTGGTCACATTCCTGCAGTTACTTTTTTTCTCTTCTTTTTTCTTCAAAGTGCTGTATACTTCATTGAACTATTTGACGATTCTTATTCTATGAGGTGTTATCAACAGCAGTCTTTCCCACTGTAGCAACTTTGGTCCTTTCTCATAATCTCTTTAACTCCATCACTATAGGATTTAAACTGTTCACTGGCTATTTAGATGTTGTTGTGGTATTCTTTGGTGTTAGCCTGGTTGGTTTATTTGGAATATTTAAATATTTACATTACATATTATTGTTTTAAAAATTCTAAAGTCCCACAGAACTGAAAACTCTGAAACTTTGGATGAGATTTGTAATAGAAAAGCCACTTTACTGATGATGATAGCTGTGGTGTTATACTGTAGCCCTGTCTGTGAAAAGCAGGCTTTATTCGCCCTATGCAAGTCTGTGAAAGAGAATGGACTAGAGCCTCACCTTGTTAAAAAGGTATGTATGTATGAACATTTTTATTATAATCATCCTTGGATAACTTTTAAATAATTAAAGCTAGATTTTAAATATGGCATTTATTAAAGAGTTGGAGATGGTTTTATTTTTTAGATTTGGAATATTGGAAAGCAATAACTTGTAAGAGAGTGTATTTATTTGTATACAGTGTCATTTTTTACATTCAGTTTAAGAGCATTTCACAAGACTGTCATTGAACTAAGAAGAGTGAGTGACTTGTCATCATCCAGACCAGACCCTCTCAGATAGTATTTTTTTGGGGAAATACATGGAGATAAAAAAAGCAGTACATATTTTGCCGGATGGATATGGAGCATGACCTTGGAGTCTAGTGGGGCAAGAAGTCCTAAGTTGCATGATTAGAAAGACCAGCATCCAGTGTTGTAGAATGTTTGCTCCCGCCCCTGGTCCAACACCTCAGCACTCACGGTTTGAGAAGTTCCAGGCCTTTCCATCCTTTATTTTTACATGACAAACCAATGATTGATCATGGCTTGATGTAACTAGCATGGTTTCCAGTGGAACTTTTTCCCCAGGTTTGATCCTTGGGTGGGAAAAATCCCCTGGAGAAGGATCTTCCCCCACCCAGTATTCTTGCCTGGGAAATCCCATGGACAGAGGAGTCTGGTGAGCTACAGTCCATGGGGTTACAAAAGAGTCAGACATGACTTTGTGACTAAATAACAACAAACAGCAGCAGCATAGATAAGTTAACAAGGGATAGAAAAGTTATGTGAATGCTCAAAGCCATATTGTAAATAAAATTAAGGATGTAAGTGATTTATTATTTCATTATTAAAACATTGACTTCTTTTTTGATTTGTATAGGTTTTAAAGAAAGTTTCTGAAACTTTTGGATATAGATGTTTAGAAGATTTCATGGCTTCTCATTTGGATTATTTGGTATTGGAATGGCTAAATCTTCAAGATCCTGAATACAGTGTATCTTCTTTTCCTTTTATTTTATTAAATTACACAAACATTGAAGATTTCTATAGGTAGGTTTGCATATGGCACAAGTGAAAGATATTTAAAATTAGGTATTAATGATATTATGAGAATCAAGACAGCTTTTTTAAATGAAAGCATACTGAAGGTTATCAGTTAACTTAGGATCTGGTCCTAGCTGTGCCAGTAAGCCAGCTACATGACTTTAGGCAAGCCACAAGAACACCCACTGGGTCTTGGTTTCATACTGTAAAGTTTCTTACTGGAGTTATTGGAGTAGAAAATGTCAACCCTGTCCAGTATTCTTGCCTGGAAAATCCCATGGACAGAGGAGCCTGACAGGCTACAGTCTATGGGGTCTCAAAGAGTTGGACATGACTGCGTGCACACACAAGGATGTATAGAGATCTTTAAGGTCCGTTTCAGCTTTAATATTTAATAATTTTCCCTGTGAAAAATCAAAGATAAATTATTGGTGGCTGATTATTTTTGCCCTGTTTTTCTTTTCTCCTGTTTGAATGTGGGCCATTTAGTTATTTCTGTATGATTTAAAGTTTAATATACAGGTATTTATTTTGCTAACTCCCAAGTCTGGAGAAGAGAATTTTGAAAATGGAGAGGTTTAGTTAATAAACCTCTATTACTATTAATTTAGCTAATAATAATGCTTAAATATCAGGATATGGGAAGGCAATCTGTAATTGTTTAATAGTCCTTGTTCGGAGAAGGCAATGGCAACCCACTCCAGTACTCTTGCCTGGAAAATTCCATGGATGGAGGAGCCTCATGGCTACAGTCCATGAGGTTGCGAAGAGTCCGACAGGACTGAGTGACTTCATTTTCATGCATTGGAGAAGGAAATGGCAACCTACTCCAGTGTTCTTGCCTGGAGAATCCCAGGGACAGGGGAGCCTGATGGGCTGCCGTCTATAGGGATGCACAGAGTCGGATACGACTGAAGCGACTTAGCAGCAGCAGCAAGAAGTCCTTATTGTTTGTTCATTTCGCCAATATCTACATTTACTTTTTAAATTTGTGAATTGCTTTCACCTTTCACTATATAATAATTTTGCATAAAGATTATACAGAAGAAATAAATATAAATTCATTTTCACTTGCTTTTCATCATGCTTTTAGGGTGATAATACTCTTAATATCTGTTTTTTTAGTGTGACTATTTAAAATTTATTTAACTTTGTGTCTTCATTTATAGAGTAAGAATGCTTAATGATAAGCTTATTAAACCATTTTATTTATTTTATTTTTTTGCCCACACCACATGACTCAAAGAATCTTTACTTTCTTGACTAGGGATTGAACCATGGCGGAAGCACTGGAGTCCACTAGAACACCAGGAATTTCCAAAACCATGCTGTTATTTTAAGGACCATATTATAAAGTTTTACTTTGAAAAGTTATATTTTTAATGAATGTTTTTAATTTTTATATTTTAGGTCTTATTATAAAATTTTGATTCCACCTCTGGTGATTAGAAGTCATTTTGATGAAGTAAAGGTAATTGCTAATCAAATTCAAGAGGATTGGAAAAGTCTTCTGACAGACTCCTTTCCAAAGATTCTTGTAAATATTCTTCCATACTTTGCTTATGAGGGTACAGAAGACAGTGGGATGGCACAGCAAAGAGAGACTGCTACCAAAGTCTATGATATGCTTAAAGATGAAAGCTTATTAGGAAAACAGGTATGACTTCAATATTTACAATACCTTTTATCCCATAATTGATCTGAGCTGTAACTTCAGGCTATTCATCACTTATGCAATTAAATTTAATATTTTATGATAATCAGTACTCACATAGGCAATCCATTAATTTTTTTGTTATTGTACAGTGGTCTCTCTTGATTGGTTTTTAAATGTTTTTAATCAGGAATTTTCTTTTTAACCTTGGAAAATTTTACCACCTTTTCCTTGTAAAATATCGTTTTAATTGGCAGTAATACATGAATATAAACTGTTTATTAAATTCAAGCAATGCTGAACAAGGTATAAAAAATCTTCACTTTCTCTTGACTATCATTAAGCCCTTCATCTTTGAAGGAAAAGTACAATCCCATGTTCCCATTCTCTGCTTTTTCCATAGCATTTACTACCTTCTAATGTATGATGCAGAGAAGGCAATGGCACCCCACTCCAGTACTTTTGCCTGGAAAATCCCATGGGTGGAGGAGCCTGGTAGTCTGTAGTCCATGGGGTTGCTAAGAGTCGGACCTGACTGAGTGACTTCACTTTCACTTTTCACTTTCATGCACTGGAGAAGGAAATGGCAACCCACTCCAGTGTTCTTGCCTGGAGAATCCCAGGGATGGGGGAGCCTGGTGGGCTTCCGTCTATGTGGTCACACAGAGTCGGACACGACTGAAGCGACTTAGCAGCAGCAGCAGCAATGTATGTTGTAGCTTACTTATGAATTATATTCATTGGTTTTTATCAACCTTCTCCACTATAAGTACTTGTAAAAGTCAGATTTTTCTTTCTTCTTTTTTTCTAATGTATCCCAACTATCTAGTATATATGAAGCACTCATTTGATGAAAGATGGAGTCAAGTTAAAAAGGACTTAACAACTTGTTTCTTTTATAGTAATTTATACATGTCTAAAATTATTTGAGGCAACTTATATTCAGATACATATATAAACTTTTTAAAGTGAAAGAAAATTGGTCGCTCCACTTTTTAACATAAGCAAAGACTAACAAAACTTGGTCAATGTTACTATTACAATTGGATAAACTTCATCAGACTCCTTTTTCATTGCCTAGTTATCTGTGAACAGCAAGTCTCTTAGTTGCTTAGGTGGGCTGTTCCTATTCAGGCTGGTTGTAAGTCTGTAGTCTGGAGGAAGATGGTGAGCAGTGGTGCTCCCTCCCTAAAAAGCAGTTGGAACAGAATGTTGGCTTGCCAAAGGGTATGGAATTTATGAGAGGCAGTCGGCTTCCAGACCCTTTCACCCAATCTTTCAGCTTAGACTTCTGAGCAGGTCTACTCTCAGTATTCCTCTTTATGTATTCAAATCAAAAGAAAGCAATTTTGAGTGAGAATAAGTCTAGATGGGAAATGTGATTATATTAAACCCTGATTAAAACACTAGTCTCAAGAACAAAGAGCTAAAAATTAAAAATAATTTCTTAGCTTCTTTGTTAAAGACATAAATTTTTATTTGTCTCAGTTTCATTTAGCATCATGTTTTAAGTTAATTTTTTTCTCTGTTTCTCTAATATGCAGTTTATCTAAATCAATCCAGATTCTTTTTTCTGTGAATAAGTGATGGTACCACTATTATCAATCTTTCAATCTTCTATAACTGTCAGTTGTTGAATGCCTAAAATATATAGTTATAAGATTGTTTACGTATACCTAGATATCTGAATTTTTTTTGAATTATTTTTATGTACCTTTAGCTTAAACATTAGAGATTTGCTAGTAAGAAAATTATATAAAATTAAGGAAGTCAGTTGTCACCTATGTGCAGGGAAACTCACTAATTTTTCCTCTAATATTAATCAGACTTGGCCAGTTTGTCTTACTAATTGTATTTCCAGATATACTGGAAATAGGGCTGGATTTTTAAAAGGGCTGAAACCTTGGAATTGATGATATGATGTAACTAATGTTACATTACAGAGAAAGGCTAAGATCTTTACATTAGATTTCTGTTGTGCCACATTCCAGAATATTTTTGCTGTTAGGAAGGGTTTCCAGATCTGTGTGGAAGAGGTAAAGATAGTAAATGAGCCCATTTGCCTTTTGGTTTAAAGCACTGTAATTCATTACTTGGAGAGCTAACAAAAAACACCTTTTAAGACTTTATAGTTCTCATTCATTTGGCTGAGGTGTATGTAGTACACCAACTCTTTTTATTTAGAGAACTTATTCCTTTTGTGAGGCTGCTTGTAGCAAGAAGTGGGTGATGAAGAGTCTGCTCCTGTCCAGGAGGATTTTTACCTAGTAATAATGACATGTGGGTAGCAGCTAGCCTCAGAATTTGGGATATCAACCAAGTTGGAATCTGGGGGAAAGATATGCAGGGAACAAAGGGTTGATAATTGCCAGTCACTGGGAATCCTTACTAGTAATTAAGATAGTGTTCTCAAAGATAAAATGCAGATTGATGAGCAGTATAGATCAGTGGGTAATTTGGTTGGCAGGAAAATGATTAGGTTGAGGAATTTCAAGCTAGACCTGAAGCCTTACTCATTAAAGTGATTCTTTAAAATTACATGAAAAAAGTGGATTAAGAGAGTCTTGTTTGATATGATTTCCCTATTTTCCTTTGAGTCTATAGGTCGGCTGCATAGCAGAAAAAAGTGGTGCTAGTTGCATGTCTTGCAGATCTTAGATCTTTGATAACTATTTCCTTCTGTAATCACTGAATAATTTTGGAAATGAGACAATAATGTGAGCCTCTCAAACTAGCTGACTTAAAGATCACAGACAGGAAAACTTAAATATATTTTATTTTGTATCCTTGCAGATTGATCATTTATTCATTAGTAATTTACCAGAGATTGTAGTGGAGTTATTGATGACGTTACATGAACCAGCAACTTCTGGTGCCAGCCAAAGCACTGATCCCTGTGACTTCTCAGGGTATGGATATTTTTAATTTAGAGGATTAGCTGCAATTTCAGAAGGTCCTTGGGAAGTTTATTGATTGATACCTTCAAATGTCTATTTCAGTTATTAGACATGTACTGTGCTTTTAAATTCTGTTTCTTTTAAAATAGTTACCTTTGAATTAAGTATCTGCTGTACTGTAGCCTCTTCATAGTAACTGCTCTTTTAATTACCACTTTGTTTGCAAATTCAGTAACCTTTTTGTAATATTTGAGCATTGTGCCATCTCCTATCTCATGAAATTTCTTCTTCATGACCCATTATTCCTTGTTCTCTTCTCCTTATCTGTGACTTGACTTTCTGTATCACCTTTTTTTAAAAAAGCATTCTCCTTTGCTAGTGGAATCTTACTATATTGCAATTTCATTTGCATGTAAAACCTACTTGTTGTTTATGAATGGTAATGTTATCCATATACATTGTTATTCATTTACCTTGATTGTAAAGTACTTGAAAACATCCTTAACTTTTTTTACATGCTATACAATACTAAGGATGTAAAACAGTAATAATACCTATTAAAATACTTCTGCATGTGTAATTTCATTTGGTGTAGTATTTGATTGCTGTCTTGAATGTTATTTTGTTTACGGGTGTACCTGTGGCTGATTCATGTCAATATATGGCAAAAACCATCACAATATTGTAAAGTAATTATTCTCCAATTAAAATAAATAATTATAAAAGATATTATTGAGTTTAAAGTACTAGAATAGAGCTTTAATTCATACCTTAAGTAAAGTGATAACTAGGTCTCTTTTTTATAACTGCTGTTAACTTTATAAACAATTTTTTAAGCAAATTATTGACTACCTCCTAGAAAGTTATTTAGGTATTCTGACTGATGTATATAGACTGTAATATGTCATTTGTGATTTTATTAAAAGTCTAGTTTTCACCTAGAAAATAACTAAAATTTGGGGTTGTTATAATCTAAATTTTACTTTTGAATTTTCACTGATCTATCAAGAAAATATTTTTTCTTGATAGTTTTATTCTGAAAATAATGACTGATTTTTTTCTATAACTCTTAGGGATTTGGATCCTGCTCCTAATCCACCTCATTTTCCATCACATGTGATTAAAGCGACATTTGCTTATATCAGCAATTGCCATAAAACCAAGCTTAAAAGCATTTTAGAAATTCTTTCCAAAAGCCCTGTAAGTATACTTTGCTAGTATAATACCTGAAGAGAGAATCCCATCTTTTTCAGCTATAAAATCTGTTTAAGTACATTTTATTTTATTTCTTTGTAAGTATAAGACATTTTAAAAAGAAAAAAGTAAACAAATGGAAAATTTACTTGAATAAATGAAGAAAAACACTAATTTACAAGTTTATATCTTGGTATTTTACTTGTCAGTATTAATTGAAATATGTCACATATGAGGGCTGAATTTCCTCATTTTAGTCAGGTTGACTCAGGAAGTGTGTATATATGTATTTTTTTAAGAATATACTACTAAACATTGTTTGCTATCTGAAAATGAAATAAATTGACAAGTTTTTTAAAATTTAAGATAGTAATTTTCTTAATGTGATATTTTGCATTTGATATCAAAACTCCAAGCAAAATTCTGAAATTTAGAATTCTGTAATTTGAATATAAAAATGTATGTATTATGTCTGAGTATATGTGGTTAGGCAAGGTTTTACTAAATATATCTTTATTTTCTAGGATTCCTATCAGAAAATTCTTCTAGCCATATGTGAGCAAGCAGCTGAGACAAATAATGTTTACAAAAGGCACAGAATTATTAAAATATATCACCTGTTTGTTAGTTTATTAATGAACGATATAAAGAGTGGCTTAGGAGGAGCTTGGGCCTTTGTTCTTCGAGATGTTATTTATACTTTGATTCACTATATCAACCAAAGGTAAATAATATATTTAGACCAATATATAAGAAGTTTTTCTACCCTCATCTTAATTGAAAACTTACATGCTTCTATAGGGTAGAAGCCAGAGTATTATTTTCTGAATTTTGCTTTCTATATATATCTATATATATATATATATAATATTTTACAAACTGAATCACTACTTCTCCAGCTCTCAGTTCAGTTCAGTTCAGTCACTCAGTTGTGTCCGACTCTTTGTGACCCCATGAATCGCAGCACGCCAGGCCTCCCTGTCTATCACCAACTCCCGGAGTTTATTCAGACTCACGTCCATCGAGTCAGTGATGCCATCCAGCCATCTCATCCTCTGTCATCTCCCTCTCCTCCTGCCCCCAATACCCCCAGCAACAGAGTCTTTTCCAGTGAGTCAACTCTTCACATGTTCCCTAGAAGTCTTTAAATATTAAGGTCTTCTCTTCAAGATTTTAAATATGCTAATTTTACATGGCCATAAATGCATGTTACCAAAGCAGTTCTGCTCACCACTTCCAGTGTGTGGTAAGGGGAAGGAAGGGGGATTCCCAATGCACACCCAGGGTATTCTTCAGACATCAGCTGGTACCTGCCTGTACATAGTGTCAGATCCCACAGGTTAAGAGCTAAGTCCTATAAGACTACACTGTCTCCAACCTCATCAGACTTCAGTTGAAAACTATAGATTGGAGGTTTCAATAACCTCCTTCCTTAGGTTTGATTATTTTGCTATAGTGGCTCACAGAACTTAAGAAACCTATTTACTCACTAGATTGCTGGTTTATTACAAAAAGAAATAACTCAGGAACAGCCAAATGGAAGAGATACATAGGGCAAAGTATGGGAAAAGGGCATGGAGCTTAAGTGGTCTCTCTAGTCAGTTCACTGTCCTCATACCTGCAAATGTTCACCAACCCAGAAGCCCCTTAAACCCCATCCTTTTGGGTGTTAACAGAGGAATCATCAGCCATTGGTGACTGATTGAAGGGAAAGCCCTTCTTGATCAGAGAAGTGGGACAGAAAGTTCCAACCCTCTAATTATAGGGTTGGTTCTCTTGTCAACCAGCCCATATCCTTAGAGGCTTCCCCAAAGATACTTCATCAACATAACAAAAGACTCATTTATTGCTCTCATCACAGGAAATTCCATAAGTTTTAGCGACTCTGCCAGAAATGGGGACAAAGACCAAATATATATTTCTTATTATAAATCACAGTATCACAATTACTATAGATTTGGGAATGTACGTTCTTTTTAGCATCTCTCTCCTTTACATTGGTTTTAATAATTATTCTGTTGTTTTCTTATTAATAGATAATCGAATAAATTTAAGCCCTCAAAGCATATGAAGATATCTATTTCCATTTTGTTTTCTCAAATTCTTTTTTGCTTTTTAAAAATATAATTTTAATTTTAAGTCATATGTATGTGTGTGTGGAGAAGGCAGTTGCACTCACTCCAGTACTCTTACCTGGAAAATCCCATGGACAGAGGAGCCTGATGGGCTGCAGTCCATGGGGTTGCGAAGAGTTGGACACAACTGAGCAAATTCACTTTCAGTTTTCACTTCCATGCATTAGAGAAGGAAATAGGAACCCACTCCAGTGTTCTTGCCTGGAGAATCCCAGGGACGGGGGAGCCTGGTGGGCTGCGGTCTCTGGGGTCGCACAGAGTTGGACACAACTGAAACGACTTAGCAGAAGTAGCAGTAGTATGTGTTTGTTCTTTAAGTCATTCAGTCTTTTCCATTCACTTTTTGTTAGGTTTTATTATAGTGTTAAAGTATATAACATCAAATTTCTCATTTTTAACTATATTTTAAGTATCCAATTTAGTGCTATTCGTTATGTTCATGGTATGCTATTAATTTTTATTTCTCTCATTGCAGTTTCCAAATCCAACTTATTTATTACCTCAGATAGAACTTTTCTACTCATTAAGCAATAACCACACAGTTCCTCTTCCCTATAGCCCTTATAGCTTCTAATCTACTTCCTGTCTTTTTTAATTTCCTTGTTTTAGGTATTTTATATAAGCAGAATCATAATTTCTTTGCCCTTTCCTGTTGACTTGTTTCACTTAGCATGTCTTCAGTGTTTATCCAGCATCATGCTTTTTTGCGGCTAAATAACATTCCATTGGGCTTCCCTGGTGGCTCAGATGATGAAGAATCCTCCTTCTATGAGGGAGACCTGGGTTTGATCCCTGGTTTGGGAAGATCCCCTGAAGGAAGGCATGGCAACCCATTCCAGTATTCTTGCCTGGAGAATCCCCATGGACAGAGGAGGCTGGCGGGCTACAGTCCATGGGATTGCAAAGAGTTGGACACAACTGAGTGACTAAGCACAACAACATTGGATATATGACACTTTTTTTTAATCCATTCATCTCATGATGAAAACTTGGGTTGTTTCATAGGCATGAAGTGGTATCTCATTGGGGTTTTTTTTTGCATTTTCCTACTAACTACTCATGAAATCTTTTCATGAGCTTATTGATGATTTGTATGCCTTCTTTGGAGAAATGTCCATTTAAATCCTTTGCCCATTTTAAAAACTGGATTGTCTCTCAAATCAAAAACTGATTTGAGAGAATAGCATTGAAACATGTATATTACCATATGTGAAATAGATCACCAGTCCAAGTTCAACGCATGCAACATGCAATCAAAGCCAGTGCACCAGGACAACCCAGAGGGATGAGAAGGGAAGTGGGAGGGGGGTTTGGGATGAGGGACAATACCAGAAAAATAGAAAAAAAAATTGGATTGTCTTTATATTTTCTGGGATTGAGCTCAGTATGTGATTTGCAAATATATTCTGGATATTGAATTCATATGTGGTTTGCAAATAGTTTTTCCCATCCTATAAAATTTTCACTTTCCTGATAATGTCTTTTGATGAGCAAATATTTTTAATTTTGGTAAGGTCTGATTTATTTTATTTTTCTTTCGTTTCATGTGTTTTTGGTATTGTAGGTAAGAATGCATTGGCAAATCTAAGGTCATGGAGTTTTACCCTTAGAGTTTATTCTAAGAGTATTATGATTTTAGCTCTTAGATTTAGGTTTGTTGATTAATTTTAATTTTTATAAATAATGTAAGTTAAGGGTTCAGTTTCATTCTTTTGCATGTGGAAATCTAGTTGTCCCAGCACTATTTATTAAAGACTATTCTTTCACCCTTGTCAAAAATCAATTAGCCATTGATGTATGAGTTTATTTCTGGATTCTCAGTTCTATTCCATTGGTCTTGCCTTATGCCAGTACCATGCTGTGTTGCTTGTTGTTGTTCAGTTGCTAAGTTGTGTCCAATTGTTTTCACCTTAGGGACTACAGCATGCCAGGCTTCCCTGTCCTTCACTGTCTCCCAGAGTTTGCTCAGACTCATGTCCATTGAGTCAGTGATGCTATCCAAATATCTCATCCTCTGACGCCCTCTTCTCCTCCTGCCTTCAATCTTTCCCAGCTTCGAGGTCTTTTCCAGTGAGTTGGCTCTTCATTCATGTGGCCAAAGTACTGGAGCTTCAGCTTCAGCATCAGTCCTTCCAATGAATATTCAGGGTTGATTTCCTTTAGGAATGACTGTGTTGCTTACTGTAGCTGTATAGTAACTTTTGAAATCAGGAAGTGTGAGTCCTCCAATTTTCTTCTTCTTTTACAAATTGTTTTGACTGTTTGGATACCCTGCAATTCCATATGAATTTGTTGACCAGTTTTTCCATTTATGCCAAAAAAAGTGTGGTAAATTCCATGTATATTGCATTCAATATGTGACTATTTTAGATAGTGTTAATATTTCAACAGTTTGTCTTCCAGTCCATGAATACAGGATGTTTTTCCATTTAGTTGGGTTTAATTTCTTTCATCCATGCTATATAATTTTTAATGTACAGGCGATTCACATCCTTGGTTAAATTTATTCCTAGATGTTTAATTCTTTCAGGTGCTATTGCAAATGGCAACCCACTCCAGTATTCTTGCCTGGAGAATCCCATAGACAGAGGAACCTGGTGGGCTACAGTCCATGGGGTCACAAAGAATTGGACATGACTGAGTGACTGTCATTTCACTTCTGCTCCATCCAAAACTAAGGACCAGGATCCCACGTTAGAAATGGGGTCTGAAGTTTTCATGAATACTGCCAGGCTGGGGATGATGTGGGGCAAGGACAAGTAAAATCACCACAAAGCTTTCCTAGTTTTTAAGTTTCCTTTTCCTTGATTCACTGATTGCTTAATTGTTGCCGTTTCACAGAGTTCTAACAAAGTTCATACGGTTTGCTCGTTTTTCAGTATTTCTGTCATGGGAGCTTGGAGCTGCCTACTCTGTCATTTTCTTGGTGTCTCTTCTGTTTTTGGAATTTAAACATTTAATTTTAAAGAATTAGATGTGAAACTGTTATGTTATGCCACATCAGAATTAGAGCTGTTGAATAATAATGACCTTTGAACAAGTTGATATCAAAGTAGTGTCCTGTAACTTATTGTTTTTTCCCCCACGTTAGGCCTTCTCGTTTCATGGTGTGTCATTACGTAGCTTCTCCCTTTGTTGTGACCTATTAAGCCGGGTTTGCCACACAGCGGTAACTTACTGTAAGGATGCTTTAGAAAGTCATCTTCATGTTATTGTTGGTACACTTATACCCCTTGTGGATGATCAGATGGAAGTTCAGGAACAGGTAAGTGCCCAAATCATGTTCAAAATGATATTTGAAATATATTGATAAAGTATTCTTGGAAAGAACTGGTTGTTTTATGTTTACTTGGTGTAATCAGTAATTTTAGTGAAAATAGTCTTTGAAAAATGACGGGGAAAATATTCTCTATGAATTAATCCTTGTAATCTTTTTGTTATAGAGTACCTAGTAATTTCCTAGTAATTTCCTAGTAATTACCTAGTAATTTTGATCTAATAAATAACCTGATTTCTTTCTTACTTATACTGAAATATAGAGGTAGTCAAAACTAGGGATCCAGTTCACACTACTCTGATGGTGTAAGAGATATTATATGAAATGCTTCAGTAATATTGACAACTGTGTTCCTCAGTTTCCATCCTATAGTAAAGGCCCTATATGTTTGTTGAATTATTTGAAAGCCCAGAAACAGTAGTAGCTAGGTGCCTTACTAGTGATTAGAACATTTTATCTAAAACAGGTTAATAGAATTTTTATCAGTTATTACAGTGGGTTTATTTGTTTTACTTTAACATAGAATTAATCCATTTCTCTTGATTTTTTCTTTTTTAATTATGTTTAGGTGTTGGACTTGTTGAAATTCTTAGTGATTGATAACAAGGATAATGAAAATCTATATATGACAATTAAACTTTTAGATCCTTTTCCTGACCACATTGTCTTTAAGGATTTGCGTATTACTCAGCAGAAAATCAAATACAGTAGAGGACCCTTTTCACTTTTGGAGGTAATAATTATTCTGTCATCTTGCTATTTTGTATTAGAGATGATAGTAATACTTTCTGGAAGTCTCTAATCCTCTCAGAGGAAAAACTGGTCTTTTTTAAAAATTGTGATTAAAAAAGCAAATCTGAAATCTGTCCTGCTAACAGATAAAAGGTTCAATGCTGTAAAGAGCAGTATTGCATAGGAATCAATGCAAGGTCCATGAATCAAGGCAAATTGGAAGTGGTCAAACAGGAGATGGGAATAGTGAATATCAACATTCTAGGAATCGGGACTGGAATGGGTGAATTTAACTCAGATGACCATTATATCTACTACTGTGGGCAGGAATCCCTCAGAAGAAATGGAGTAGCCATCAGGGTCAACATGAGTCCGAAATGTAGTATTTGGATGCAATCTCAAAAACAACAGAATGATCTCTGTTCATTACCAAGGCAAACCATTCAATATCACAGTAATCCAAGTCTATGCCCCAACCAGTAACACTGAAGAAGCTGAAGTTGAACCGTTCTATGAAGACCTACAAGACCTTTTAGAACTAACATCAAAAAAGATGTCCTTTTCATTATAGGGGACTGGAATGCAAAAGTAGGAAGTCAAGAAACACCTGGAGTAACAGGCAAATTTGGCCTTGGAATGTGGAATGGAGCAGGGCAAAGACTAATAGAATTTTGCCAAGAAAATGCACTGGTCATAGCAAACACCCTCTTCCAACAACATAAGAGAAGACTCTGCACATGGACCACCAGATGGTCAACACCGAAATCAGATTGATTATATTCTTTGCAGCCAAAGGTGGAGAAGCTCTATACAGTCAACAAAGACAAGACCGGGAGCTGACTCTGGCTCAGATCATGAACTCCTGATTGCCAAATTCAGACTTAAATTGAAGAAAGTAGGGAAAACCACTAGACCATTCAGGTATGACCTAAATCAAATCCCTTATGATTATACGGTGGAAATGAGAAATAGATTTAAGGGACTAGATCTGATAGAGTGCCTGACGAACTGTGGACTGAGATTCATGACATTGTACAGGAGACAGGGTTCAAGACCATCCCGATGAAAAATAATTGCAAAAAAGCAAAATGGCTGTCTGGGGAGGCCTTACAAATAGCTGTGAAAAGAAGAGAGGTGAAAAGCGAAGGAGAAAAGGAAAGATATAAACATCTGAATGCAGAGTTCCAAAGAATAGCAAGAAAAGATAAGAAAGGCTTCCTCAGCAATCAATGCAAAGAAATAGAGGAAAAGAACAGAATGGGAAAGACTAGAGATCTCTTCAAGAAAATTAGAGATACCAAAGGAACATTTCATGCAAAGATGGGCTCGATAAAGGACAGATATGGACCTAACAGAAGCAGAAGATATTAAGAAGAGGTGGCAAGAATACACAGAAGAACTGTACAAAAAAGATCTTCAAGACCACGATGGTGTGATCACTCACCTAGAGCCAGACATCCTGGAATGTGAAGTCAAGTGGGCTTTGGAAAGCATCACTATGAACAAAGCTAGTGGAGGTGATGGAATTCCAGTTGAGCTATTTCCAATCCTGAAAAATGTTGCTGTGAAAGTGTTGCACTCAATATGCCAGCAAATTTGGAAGTCTCAGCAGTGGCCACAGGACTGGAAAAGGTCAGTTTTCATTCCAATCCCAAAGAAAGCCAATGCCAAAGAATGCTCAAACTACTGCACAATTGCACTCATTCACACTCTAGTAAAGTAATGCTCAAAATTTTCCAAGCCAGGCTTCAGCAATACGTGAACTGTGAACTTCTAGATGTTCAAGCTGGTTTTAGAAAAGGCAGAGGAACCAGCGATCAAATTGCCAACATCCGCTGGATCATGGAAAAAGCAAGAGAGTTCCAGAAAAACATCTATTTCTGTTTTATTAACTATGCCAAAGCCTTTGACTATGTGGATCACAATCAAATGTGGAAAATTCTTCCATAGATGGGAATACCAGACCACCTGACCTGCCTCTTGAGAAACCTGTATGCAGGTCAGGAAGCAACAGTTAGAACTGGACGTGGAACAACAGACTGGTTCCAAATAGGAAAAGGAGTACGTCAAGGCTGTATATTGTCACCCTGCTTATTTAACTTCTATGCAGAGTACATCATGAGAAACGCTGGGCTGGAAGAAGCACAAGCTGGAATCAGGATTGTCGAGAGAAATATCAATAACCTCAGATATGCAGATGATACCACCCTGATGGCAGAAAGTGAAGAGGAGCTAAAAAGCCTCTTGATGAAAGTGAAAGAGGAGAGTGAAAAAGTTGGCTTAAAGCTCAACATTCAGAAAACGAAGATCATGGCATCTGGTCCCATCACTTCGTGGGAAATAGATGAGGAAACAGTGGAAACAGTGTCAGACTTTATGTTTTGGGGGCTCTAAAATCACTGCCAATGGTGATTGCAGCCATGAAACTGAAAGATGCTTACTCCTTGGAAGGAAAGTGACGACCAACCTAGATATCATATTGAAAAGCAGAGGCGTACCTTTGCCAACAAAGGTCCATCTAGTCAAGGCTATGGTTTTTCCAGTGGCCGTGTATGGATGTGAGAGTTGGACTCTGAAGAAAGCTGAGTGCTGAAGACAATGCTTTTGAACTGTCGTGTTGAAGGAGACTTTTGAGAGTCCCTTGGACTGCAAGGAGATCCAACCAGTCCATTCTGAAGGAGATCAACCCTGGGATTTCTTTGGAGGGAATATGCTGAAGCTGAAACTCCAGTACTTTGGCCACCTCAGCAAAGAGTTGATTCACTGGAAAAGACTCTGATGCTGGGAGAGATTAGGGGCAGGAGGAAAAAGGGACGACAGAGGATGAGATGGCTGGATGGCATCACGGACTCAATGGACATGAGTCTGAGTGAACTCCAGGAGTTGGTGATGGACAGGGAGGCCTGGAGTGCTGCGTTTCATGGGTCAGAAAGAGTCAGACACAATTGAGCAACTGAACTGAACTGAACTGAATATAAAAATATAGTTCAATATATTGAGACATAAAACTAGAATTATAGAGATAAATAAATACAAGTTTAAGTTTTCCCCTCTAATTGAGCATGCTATAACAATCTTAAACTCTAAATGTTTTATCTTGAGAGAGTCTATTAGAATTTAAATGATTAAAACACTAAGATTTGAAGTGAAATAAGTAACTTATTTCCACCTTGTTTGGTAGTAACAGTGATAGTAATCAGTGTCTGTTGATGGCATTAACTGATTTTTAGAAATTTTATTTTACAAACTCAACCAATATATGTCAAAAGCAAGTTACATTTTTAGCTGCTTTTATCTTTTAGGAAATTAACCATTTCCTCTCAGTAAGTGCTTATGATGCACTTCCATTGACAAGGCTTGAAGGATTGAAGGATCTTCGAAGACAACTAGAGCAACATAAAGATCAGATGATGGATCTTATGAGAGCGTCTCAGGGTACTCATTTTAGTGACTTGGGTTCTTTGTATTTGTTTCTTTTTGAAAGAATCTCTTAAAATTCTTGCTTTTGGTTTAATTGCCACAGATTTAGTTCAGACCCTAATCACTTCTCATCTAGTTATGAAAGACTTTCTAAGTTGTATACTTTCCTTGAATTACTCCCATTTTATCCATCCTTTGGACCTGTGCCAGAATGTCCAAGTTTATTCTGCCACTTAAAAAAATGTTAACAATTTGCTGCTGCCCAAAAGAATAATTTGAGTTCTTTAAAGGGAGGCATGCAAGGTAATCTCTCTCTGCCTACTACCCCAGTTTATTTAAATAAAAGAAAATTTCATTTTAAGCATCTTAGCCATGTATGTGTTTTGTTTGTATGTATGTGTCTGTTTTGTATCTATACACATATTTGTATATGAGTTTCTAGCTTTTTTTTTAACTTAAGAAAACTTCCATTTTTAAGTTGATTTGATTTTAGCTTTAGGTTACTATAGTGCTGCACTTGGTGGAAATATTTTCTACTTTTGTTTTGATTTTCATCATCCTGTGCTCGTTAACTTCTTATTTCTATTCTGTGATTTTGTCCTCAGTACTTTTAAAAATTAATTTTGTTTTGACAAT
The DNA here is from genome assembly GCA_006408695.1 of Aepyceros melampus. Taxonomy (NCBI): domain Eukaryota; kingdom Metazoa; phylum Chordata; class Mammalia; order Artiodactyla; family Bovidae; genus Aepyceros; species Aepyceros melampus. Next base: position 143,774 of record SJXQ01005088.1, read on the forward strand.
CTGAATTCTGAGTTTCTAGAATATTTATTCTTGAGGTATATAAATGTATATACATGTGAATATATATATATATATATATATATATGAAACATAAGCTTTCTCTTTGTATATCTAATTTTTGTGTATTTTGGTATTTTATTGATTCATACCAATATAGCCAATAGATGTTTGTAGCTATTTAAATTTAAATGACTTAAAATTCAGTAAAATTTAAAGTTCAACTTCTTTGTTATACTAGCACATGTCAAGTTCTCAGTAGTAACATGTGGCTTGTGGCTGTCATTGGACAGCATGGACTATAGACCATTATCATCATTGCAGAAAATTCTGTCGAACAAGGCTGGTCTATTCTAAATGCAAGAGGGTGAAAAACCAGGCATTCTCCCAAGGTTCCTTCTAGTTTAATGCTGAATAATTTTTGTGTTTCTAAGTGTGATTTTGCTAAAGGTATTGATTTCTCTGTACAACTTGTTAAGACATTTTTCTCTTTCTGACTGCCAAATATTGCTGCCAAATGTTTCTACATGATTCTCTTGAAGAAGGAAGTTCGGATACATTCATTTACTTTGTATTTTTGAAGCACCCACAATTTAAAATCTTTTTTATTTTCTAATCACACAATTTAATATATGAGCATATTGTAAAGAAAAGTGTTGTGTCCACCATAACTTAAACTAATTTTTTCAAAACTTCTTCTAGATAACCCTCAGGATGGCATAATGGTGAAGCTAGTTGCAGCTTGTTGCAGTTATCCAAGATGGCAGTAAACCATACTGGTGAAAGAGAGGTTTTAGGTAAACTATTTGGCTTAGTGAATATGAGTTTTTGTGTCTGAGTGGTTATCTTCATAGCATTTTAAAAATCAGTAAAATTTGTTGTCTGAAATACTGGGGAGATGTGAGGTGCTAGTTAGATTTCTGTTTAGCTCAAGTATCCTTAAGCAGCCCTCCTTTCATATTTTCCTTCCTTAGACATTCATATAAAGTAAAAAGTTAGTAATTATTACGTGTGCCTAGCTATTAATTTTAAAATGGCTTGCACATATTTACGGGAGAGGGGAATGGCAAACATTTCATTATTCTTGACTTGAGAATCCAATGAACAGAATGAAAAAGCAAAAAGGTACGACACTGAGAGATTAACTTCCCAGGTCAGTAGGTGCCCAGTATGCTACTAGACAAGAATGGAGAAATAGCTCCAGAAAGAATGAAGAGGCTGAGCCAAAGCGAAAACAACACCCAGTTATGGATGTGATTGGTGATGGAAGTAAAATCTGATGCTGTAAAGAACAGTATTGCATTGGAACCTGGAATGATAGGTCCATGAATCAAGGTAGATTGAAAGTGGTCAAACAAGAGATGGCAACAGTGAACACTGGCATTTTAAGAATCAGTAAACTAAAATGCACTGGAATGGGTGAATTTAATTTGGATGACCGTTATATCTACTATGGGCAAGAATCCTTTAGAAGAAATGGAGTAGCCCTCATAGTCAACAGGGCTTCCCTTGTGGCTCAGCTGGTAAAGAAGCCACCTGAAATGCGGGAGACCAGGGTTCAATCTTTGCATTGGAAAGATCCCCTGGAGAAGGGAGAGGCTACCCACTGCAGTATTCTGCCCTGGAGAATTCCATGGACTGTATAGTCCATGGGGTTGCAAAGAATTGGACATGACTGAGTGACTTTGTCACACGCTAGTAAAGTAATGTTTCAGTTGTGGACATGGTTAAATCTAAGATTTCTATGAGTTTTCCTAATGTCCATTATCTGGTAGAAATATGGGGATAGTTCTGGCAGTCAAGTAAGTGACACAGTTCAGATAGTTGTCAATGTAGAACCGAAGCCACAGAATCGGATAAAATGAACCTAAAGGTGTGGAACTGTGGTGCTGGAGAAGACTCTTAAGAGTCCCTTGGACTGTAAAGAGATCAAACCAGTCAATACTAAAGGAAATTAGTCCTGAATATTCAATGGAAGGACTGATGCTGAAGCTGAAATTCCCAATACTTTGGCCACCTGATGCGAAGAGCTGACTCACTGGAAAAGACCCTGATGCTGGGAAGAATTGAAGTCAGGAGGAGAAGGGGATGATAGAGGATGAGATAGTTAGATGGCATGATGGACAAGAATTTGAACAAGCTCCAGGAGTTGGTAATGGACAGGGAAGCCTGATGTGCTGCATGCAGTCCATGTAGTCAGAGTCAGATACAACTGAGTGATTAAACTGATTGAACCTAAAGGACATTAGACAGCAGAAGAGAAGTCCACAAAAGAGACCACAGAAGCTATAAGAGACCTATAACTAGTGCCATAGCCACAGAAGAGAAGGACAATAAGGAGGAATGAATCAATTCCACTAAATGCCACAAGGTGGCAAATTAAGTTAAATATAGGGGAAGGTTAGAACTGGACATGGAACAACAGACTGGTTCCAAATAGGAAAAGGAGTATGTCAAGGCTGTAAGTTGTCACCCTGCTTATTTAACTTCTATGCAGAGTACATCATGAGAAACACTGGGCTGGAAGAAGCACAAGCTGGAATCAGAATTGTCGAGAGAAATATCAATAACCTCAGATATGCAGATGACACCACCCTTATGGCAGAAAGTGAAGAAGAACTCAAAAGCCTCTTGATGAAAGTGAAAGAGGAGAATGAAAAAGTTGGCTTAAAGCTCAACATTCAGAAAACGAAGATCATGGCATCGGTCCCGTCACTTCATGGGAAATAGATGGGGAAACAGTGTCAGACTTTATTTTTGGGGGGCTCCAAAATCACTGCAGATGGTGACTGTAGCCATGAAATTAGAAGATGCTTACTCCTTGGAAGAAAAGTTATGACCAACCTAGATATCATATTGAAAAGCAAAAAAAAAATTAAAAAAAAAAAAAAGCAGAGACATTACTTTGCCAACAAAGGTCTGTCTAGATAAGGCTATGGTTTTTCCTGTGGTCATGCATGGATGAGAGAGTTGGACTGTGAAGAAGGCTGAGTGCTGAAGAACTGACGCTTTTGAACTGTGGTGTTGGAGACTCTTGAGAGTCCCTTGTACTGCAAGGAGATCCAACCAGTCCATTCTGAAGGAGATCAGCCCTAGGATTTCTTTGGAAGGAATGATGCTGAAGCTGAAACTCCAGTATTTTGGCCACCTCATGTGAAGAGTTGAGTCATTGGAAAAAACTCTGATGCTGGGAGGGATTGGGGGCAGGAGGAGAAGGGGATGAGACAGAGGATGTGATGGCTGATGGCATCACAGACTCAATGGACATGAGTCTGAGTAAACTCCAAGAGTTGGTGATAGACAGCGAGGCCTGACATGCTGTGATTCATGGGGTTGCAAAGAGTCGGGCACAACTGAGCAACTGAACTGAACTGAATGACTTTCACTTTCACTCATAGTCAACAAAGAGTCCGAAATGCTGTACTTGGTTGCATTCTCAAAAGTGACAGAATGATCTCTTTTCATTTTCAAGGCAAATCATTCCATGTCACAGCAATCCAAGTCTATGCCCCAACCACTAATGCCAAAGAAGCTGAGGTTGAATGGCTATGAAGACCTAGAAGACCTTCTAGAACTAAAACCCAAAAAAGATGTTCTTTTCATCTTAAGGGACTGGAATGCAAAAGTAGGAAGTCAAGAGATACCTCGAGTAACAGGCAAGTTTGGCCTTGGAGTAAAAAGTGAAGCAGGACAAAGGCTAACAGAGTTTTGTGAAGAGAATGCACTATCGTAGCAAGTACTGTCTTCCAACAACACAAGAGACGACTCTACACATGGACATCACCAGATGGTCAATACTGAAATCAAATTGATTATATTCTTTGTGGCAGAAGATGGAGAAGCTCTATACAGTCAGCAAAAAGAAGACCAGGAGCTGACTGTGGCTCAGATCATGAACACCTTATTGCAAAATTCAGACTTAAATTGAAAATGTATAAGAAAGCTACTATCAGAAAGATAATAAGCAGATTCAGCAAAACTGCAGTGTACAAGATCAACATGCAGACAATAATTTTTTAACATATTTTATTAAATACCATAATGACAGGGAAAGAACATGAGGCAGCCCTCTGACATCCTGAAAACATCTGTCTTCATTTGGGTAGTGATAATATAGATGGATAGAAAATATATGTGCCTGCATATATATGTGAATTTTCACTGAACTGAGGTGTAAGATTTATGGACTTTATGTAATACCTCAATTAAAAGTGGATACATACAGTGGCTATTGGAGAAGGAAATGGCAACCCACTCCAGTATTCTTGCCTGGAGAATCCCTTGGATGGAGGAGCCTGGTGCACTGCTGTCAATGGGGTCACACAGAGTTGGAGATGACTGAAGCAATTTAGCATGCATGCATGTATACTGGCTGTATTAAGACTTCTCTTAATATCTACATTTTACTAGTTAATCTATCTCTTGGATATGATTTTATAGGGGAAAATATTACCCACATGGATGATATGTAAAGGAAATGATACAGTATTTTGTAGCTTCTTTATTCAGCATCTATGGGGAAACACTTAAATGTTAAAGGATGACAAAAACATTTTTGAAATTAGAAAATTTCTGCTTTATATATGATCTCTTAGCTATAACTTTACTGATTTGAAATTTCTATATGTAGAGGCTGTTGGAAGCTGCTTAGGAGAAGTGGGTCCTATAGATTTCTCTACAATAGCTATACAACATAGTAAAGATACATCTTATACCAAGGCTCTTGAGTTATTTGAAGATAAAGAACTTAGTGGACCTTCGTAGTGCTGACTTACCTGAATAATACACTGGTAGAAGATTGGTGAGTATTTAATGAAACCTTGTGTCTGAAAGCACTTCCTCAATTTGACATTCAAGATTAACCTCATATAAATTAACATTTCCAATAACTAAATAATAATAACTTTCTCCTTTAAGTTACCATACCTTTGGTCTTAAATATTTAGTCAAAATCATTGTATTTTTACTAATTCACATATTTACTAAAACCCATGTGCCAGGTGCTTGTTATCTTGATATATTTACTAGACTAGGTGCATGTTAAATTTTAGTGAGAGTGAAATTTAAAGTCGCTCAGTCCTGTCTTACTCTTTCCAATCGCATGGAGTAGTCCATGGAATTCTCCAGGCCAGAATACTCGAGTGGGTAGCTGTTCCCTTCTCCAGGAGATATTCCTAACCAAGGGATCAAACCCAGGTCTCCTGCATTGCAGGCAGATTCTTTACCAGCTGAGCCACCAGGGAAGGGTATACTAGACAAATAAATAGTGCAAAACTACCAAGTGGTTCCACAGAAAGCATTAGGATAGGGGAATATAAATGGTGGTATTTTGGGCACTTGTCAAAATCAAATCTCACCTAGACGTTTTGATCCTTTTTTAAAAAGTTTTATTTTATATTGAACTATGATGGATTATACCAGGGCTTCCCTGGTGGCTCAGAGGTTAAAGTGTCTGCCTCCAATGCGGGAGACCCAGGTTCGATCCCTGGGTTGGGAAGATCCCCTGGAGAAGGAAATGGTAAACCACTCCAGTATTCTTGCCTGGAAAATCCCATGGACGGCAAAGCCTGGTAGGCTACAGTCCACGGGGTCGCAGAGAGTCGGATACGACTGAGCAACTTCACCTTCACCTTCATGATGGATTAACAATGTTGTGATAGTTTCAGGTGGACAGCAAAGGGACTCGGCTATATTATATCCATTCTCTCCCAAACTCACCTTCCATCCAGGCTGCCATATAACATTGAGCAGAGTTCCCTGTGCTTTATATAAGTAGATCCTTGTTGGTTATCCACTTTAAATATAGTAGTATGTGTCAATCCTAAACTCCCTATCGCTCTCCTTCATCCTTCCCCCTTGAAAACCATAAATTTCTTCTCCAAGGCTGTGAGTCTGCTTCTGTTTTAGAAATAAGTTAATTTGTATCCTTTTAAAATAAGTCATAGAGTGGGAATTATAACTCCAAAAGTTTTAAGCTAATCAGACAGGGCTTTCTTTTTCCCATTAATGCTCAATACAAAACAAAATGGCAATAGTATAATTTCAGCTTGCTGATTATGAGATTACTTTTGCTTTCTCGTCCCCTCCCCATTTATCTATTTGCAGTTATCTATTTATTACTTACAGACCCTTGAACAATGTGAGGGTAAGGATGCTTTGCTTAGTGGAAAATTCATGTATACTTAAAGTTGAGGCTCTCTATCCATGGTTCTGTATCTGAGGAGTCAACCAGCTGCAGATGGTGTAGTATTTACTGTTGAAAAAACTCTGTGTATAAGTGAATCTATATAGTTCAAACCCTTGTTGTTCAAAGGTCACATGGATTTATTTTTGATATATTTGAGCATTTCATCACCACCATTTTTGGGGACTGGGTTCAAACGATTTTTGCCCACAATTGGGCATGTTTTTAAGGTGAATAGGGCTTCCCAGGTGGTCCAGTGGTAAAGAATCCACCTGCCAATGCAGGAGAAGCGGGTTTGATCCCTGAGTCAGGAAGATCCCCTGGAGAAGGAAATGACAACCCACTCCAGTCTTCCTGCCTGGGAAATCCTGTGGACAGAGGAGCCTGGTGGGCTACAGTCCATGGAGTTGCAAGGAGTTGGACATGCCTGAACAGGCATATACTCCCATACTATGGTAAAAAGGTATTTTGCATCTGTTTCCCTGTAACACTCTCCCCTTCTCTTGGGGAATAAATGATTGGCAATAATGTCTACTTGCTATGTTTTCATTGTTGATTTTAAGGACATGTATCTTTCTCTCGCTTATTGTTGTTGTTACAGTGAAAAGGTGGCATGGTTTCCTTCCCAACATTTTGTTAGAAAATTTTTCAAGCATACAGCAAAATTGAAAGAATTTTGCAGTAAATACCCATATAATTACCACCTAGTTTTTTACTATAGTCTACCATTATTATCCTTATTTTATCACATTTAGCCATTCTTCTATTTATTTTTTAAATCATCTCATTCTAAAAAATGTATTCAAAGTGTATCTGATACAGATTTTGAAGAGATTTTCCACAGAAAATTTGCAAGCTTTGTGTTTCACTTGTTACACAGAAATTTGCAATTGAGTTTTCAGAAAAAGGTGCACAAAAATACTAGTGTGACTTAAACTTGAGAACCACAGGGAATAGGTACAGTTTGTTTTTCCTGTCTTTTTTGTAAGAGGAAAAAAATCATTACATGTTTGAGGGACCTCAGGTATACAAAGGGGTATTGACTAAGGAATTCACAGAATCATGGAAGGCTTCTGTGAGGAAATGTCATTTAGTGGATCTGAGTGTTCAGGAATTAACTGAAAGATGATTAGGAATAAAACATTCCAGGCAGGCAATAGCTTGAGTAAAAAGAAGCTTCATGTGTTGGAGGATCAGAAAAAGCCTGGTGTGGAAGATGACGTTAAATGAAATTAGAAAGATCTGGTTAATAAATTTGGATTTTATTTGAAATACATAAGGAAGCTATGGAGTTTTAAGCAGAGTAGTCATGATGCAACTAATCCTTTTACTGTGACTTTTATATGGCAAATGGCTTGTGACGGGGCAAAAATGGAAATAGGAAGCCTGATTATGAAACTGTTGCAGTAGTCCAGAGGAAGGGTGGCAGAAGGCAGGCTTCCCTGCTGGCTCAAACGGTAAAGAATTTGCTTGCAATGCGAGAGACCCAGGTTCGATCCCTGGGTCAGGAAGATCCTCTGGAGAAGGAAATGGCAACCTACTCCAGTATCTTTGCCAGGAGAATTCCATGGACAGAGGAGCCTGGTAGGCTATGGTCCATGGTGTCACAAAGAGTTGGATGAGACTTTCACTCACTTTCAGTGAAGATGAAATGGAACCTGGGGATATTTTTAACACAGAGCAGCAGGACCTGCTGATGAATTTGGAGGAGACAGAGAAAGATAGCAGAATGAAGGATGAATTCAAGCTTAGGGTTTATGCTTCTATGTCTTAAATTAAGACTCCTAAAAGGACTTAAGCCTTTACTTGATAGCTCATTATCATATATAGTATCAGGCTTTAAGACATTTTATGTCAGCTATCATATTTTCAATACTGTTCTATTACAGTGCTCTTTTTCTTAATTTTTTGAAAAAGAGAAGGACCTTTTCACTTTTTGTTTAAAATTGTTCTAGACATAATGTTATCATTTATAGGGAAATCCCATTCTCTGTTACACCAAATTATTTGTTCCTCATAGAGAAAATGTTATCAAAATATTTTTTTGTGGGTGACTAGTATTCTGTCATTCTCATTCCTCATTAATCAATGTTATTTTTAAGTATTTCTTTTTATGAGACTTTTTAATTTATAATAAGTCATAAATTTTCTTATAGTGAATGAAAGGAATTGCTGTTACAGTGATTAGTAACTCAGGTTTACTAAAGGAATATTAAAAATTGCTTTGGTAATTGTTTGATGTTACCCAATTTTATAGGTATAAAATTTCCTAATAAATGCAAAGGTTTCCTAATATAATTTAAGGTTTTAATTTTTTCATAAGGAGTGGCTTCACAATATTAAGATTCATTTTGATATACTTTGTGACATTTGAATTATGTGTTTTTCAGTGTCAAAGTGAGAGCGGCAGCTGTTACCTGTTTGAAAAGCATTTTAACCACAAAAACTGGACATAGTTTTTGGGATATTTATAAGACAACAACTGATCCCATGCTGATCTATCTACAGCCTTTTAGAACATCAAGAAAAAAGGTCTCTCAAATAATATTTATTGAGTACCCACTATATCTAGAACAGTTCTATTTGCTGTGGGCTATGAATATCATATTGCTTAATTATGCTTACACTTAATGTGTTTTGGAAAGAATTTTAGTATAATTTGAATCCAAGGGATTTGTATTTTTAGTTATGGCAGTGTGGAAAAGCTGAGAGAGGTAGCCTAGAGAAATTATCATTGATTTGGAGTCGCATAGGAGGAGTTCTTAATGACAGGCTTTTTTTCCAAGGAGTGCAAAACCCCTTTCTTTGACCAGATACAAGCCATTGCTCCTGGTGTGGTTTATAGGTATTATGATAATAAGTTAATGTGAAGTTTAAGATGACCTAGATTTCTCCCTTTTTCATGTTGATATCAGACATAACAAGGTTCCATTGAAAGGACTCTATGAAATAGACTTAAGAACTCTTCAGTTCAGTTCAGTCGCTCACTCGTGTCCGACTCTTTGCGACCCCATGAATTGCAGCACACCAGGGCTCCCTGTCCATCACCAACTCCTGGAGTTCAGGCAGACTTACATCCATCAAGTCAGTGATACATCCAGCCATCTATCCTCTGTCGTCCCCTTCTCCTCCTGCCCCCAATCCCTCCCAGCATCAGACTCTTTTCCAGTGAGTCAACTCTTCGCATGAGGTGGCCAAAGTACTGGAGTTTCAGCTTTAGCATTATTCCCTCCAAAGAAATCCCAGGGCTGATCTCCTTCAGAATGGACTGGTTGGATCTCCTTGCAGTCCAAGGGACTCTCAAGAGTCTTCTCCAACACCACAGTTCAAAAGCATCAATTCTTTGGCGCTCAGCCTTCTTCACAGTCCAACTCTCACATCCATACATGACCACTGGAAAAACCATAGCCTTGACTAGACGGACCTTTGTTGGCAAAGTAATATCTCTGCTTTTCAATTTGTTGTCTAGGTTGGTCATAACTTTTTTTCCAAGGAGTAAGCGTCTTTTTAATTTTCTTTTTTAATCTAAGCATTGTTTTTAGTATTTTCTTTCCACAAAGCAACTGAGAAATATGCCATTGAGTTTTCACCAATTTAACTTCAGTAACATAATGTATCATAAATATAATTTTGGTCTTAATGAAATTATTGGCAGTGTGAACTTATTAATCAGTCTGAATATTATAGAAGTATAAGAAATATTATAAATTATAAACTGTTATAAAGGAAATCAGTCCTGAATAGTCATCGAAAGGACTGATGCTGAAGCTGAAGCTCCAGTACTTTGATGTGAAGAACTAACTCATTGGAAAAGACCCTGATGCTGGGAAAGATTGAAGGTGGGAGGAGAAGGGGACGACAGGTTGAGATGGTTTGATGGCATCACCAATTCGATGGACATGAGTTTGGGCAAGTTCCAGGAGTTGGTGATGGACAGGGAGGTCTGGTGTGCTATAGTTCATGGGGTTGCAAAGAGTCAGACACGACTGAGGAACTGAACTGAACTGAATATTGTAACCTGTAAAACATTGCAGTTTTAAGATTTTAAAATTTCATTTCATCCTGAAATCAGTTCTGTTGGACTGGTTACATATATAAGGCAGAGAGTCTGTGATTCAACATACCGCTAATAAACTGAGAGTAGAAGTTTCCTCCTGTTTAGATCAGTAAATTTTCACCAGATTCTACCTTTCATAAGCATAATTGTATTTTAATTTTTAAAAGTAACTGATGCCTCTAGATTTAGTTTTAACTATATTTAGTTTTATTTGGAAACATGGTTGTTTATGCCTAGATATTTGTTTGGCATAGGAAAGATAAAATGTGTTTCTGGTTACTGTATTTACATTTTCTGATCACTTTTTTCTAGTTTTTAGAAGTACCAAGACTTGACAAAGAATGTCCTTTAGAAGGCTTGGATGATACAAGCCTGTGGATTCCTCAAAGTGAAAATCATGACGTTTGGTTAAAGACCCTGACTTGTGCTTTTTTGAATAGTGGTGGCACAAAAAGTGAAGTCCTTCAGTTATTAAAGCCAATGTGTGAGGTAAGAAGATGAGTCTGACTCATACCCTTTCTACTTCTGTTTTTTTAATTTGAGCTCTCTCATCATAATTTTATTTGCTTGTCCCATTCCATTTTGCTTTTTTGTTCATGTTCATGGCCTATATAGAAAAAGAGTTCTGTGTACTGCACATCCCTTCATGCAAAATAACTTATACTCAGCTGTTATGAATCCATTCAACAGAGCATCTTTTTATATAGGACTTTTCAGCTGTGAGGTAGCTACATTTCAGATGAGTTCTAAGGGGGTGTCATAAATAACATGTTACTAATGATAGTTAAAATACAGATGATTAGAAATTATTTGTGTTAACCAAAGGTCTGTTCTAACTTTTTAAATTTACTGCTGTTGCGGTCACTGTCATTAACTTTTTGTGAGGGTTTTTTCTTTTATTGAAATACAGTTGGTTTACAATGTTGTGTTGATTTTTGCTGTACAGCAAAGTGAACCGGTTATACATGTACCCACTCTTTTTTAGATTCTTTTCCCATATGAATCGTTAAAGAATATTAAGAAGAGTTCCCTGTTTTATACAATAGATCCTTATTAGTTATCTGTTTAATATATAGTAGTGTGTGTAGGTCAGTCACAGTTTCCCAGTTTATACCCACCCCTTGTCCTGGAACCATAAATTATATTCTACATCTGTGACTCTGTGACCCTGTTTCTATTTTGTAAATAAGTCCATGTGTGCCATTTTATTAGATTCTAAATAAAAGCTATGATATTTACATTTCTCTGACTTAAGTCACTCAGTCTGACAATCTTTCGGTCCATCCAGGTTGTGGCAAATATCATTATTTTGTTCTTTTTATGGCCAAGTAAAATTCTATTGTATATATATGTACCACATCTTCTTTATCCATTTCTCTGTTGATAAGACATTTAGGTGGCTTCCATGTCCTGGCTGTTGTAAATAATGCTGCAGTGAACGTTGGGGTACATGTGTTGTTTCGAATTATGGTTTTCTCTGGATAAATATGTCCAGGAGTGGGCTTGCAGGATCATATGGTAGCTCTATTTTTAGTTTTTTAAGGAACCTCCATACTATTCTCCATATTGACTCTTCAGTTCAATTCAGTTCAGTTCAGTCGCGCAGTCGTGTCCCACTCTTGGCGACCCCATGAATCGCAGTACGCCAGGCCTCCCTGTCCATCACCAACTCCCGGAGTTCACTCAGACTCACGTCCATTGAGTCTGTGATGCCATCCAGCCATCTCATCCTCGGTCGTCCCTTTCTCCTCCTGCCCCCAATCCCTCCCAGCATCAGAGTCTATTCCAATGAGTCAACTCTTCGCATAAGGTGGCCAAAGTACTGGAGCTTCAGTTTTAGCATCATTCCTTCCAAAGAAATCCCAGGGTTGATCTCCCTCAGAATGGACTGGTTGGATCTCCTTGCAGTCCAAGGGACTCTCAAGAGTCTTCTCCAACACCACAGTTCAAAAGCATCAATTCTTCTGCACTCAGCCTTCTTCACAGCCCAACTCTCACATCCATACATGACCACAGGAAAAACCATAGCCTTGACTAGACGGACCTTAGTCGGCAAAGTAATGTCTCTGCTTTTGAATATACTATCTAGGTTGGTCATAACTTTTCTTCCAAGGAGTAAGCGCCTTTTAATTTCATGGCTGCAGTCACCATCTGCAGTGATTTTGGAGCCCAAAAAAACAAAGTCTGACACTGTTTCTACTGTTTCCCCATCTATTTCCCATGAAGTGATGGGGCCAGATGCCATGATCTTCGTTTTCTGAATGTTGAGCTT
>SJXQ01005088.1:157403-188657 GCA_006408695.1 Aepyceros melampus
TCCCCCCAGTAGTTAGGAGGCCACACTTAATTGTTTGTACAGTTTTTGATGATGGCCATCTGACTGGTTGAGGTGATACCTCATTGTAGTCTTGATTTGCATTTCTCTAATAATTAGTGATGTTGAGCATCTTTTCTTCTGCTTTTTGGCATGTCTTTGGAGAAATATCTATTTAGATCTTCTACCCAGTTTTTTTATTGTTTTTTTTTTTTTTTTTCCTGATACTGAGTTGCATGAGCTGTTTGTATATTTTGGAGAGTAGTCCCTTGTCTCTTGCTTGATTTGCAAAGATTTTTTCCCATTATGTGGGTTTGTCTTTTCATTTCCTTTGTGGTTTCCTTTGCTGTGCAAAAGCTTCTAAGTTTAATTAGGTCCCCTTTGTTTATTTTTATTTTCATTGCTTTAGGAGGTGAATCAAAAAAGATTTTTCTGTGATTTATGTCAGAGTGTTCTGCTTATGTTTTCCTCTACAGTTTTATAATATCTGGCCTTACATTTAAGTCTTTAATCCATTTTGAGTTTATTTTTGTGGATGGTGTTAACAGGTGTTCCAATTTCATTCTTTTACATGTAGTTGTCCAGTTTTCCCAGTACCACTTATTGAAGAGACTGTCTTTTCTCCATTGTATATTCTTGCCTCCTTTGTCATAGATTAGGGGACCATATGTGCATGGCATTGTCTCTGGGCTTTCTATCCTGTACTGATGATGTATATTTCTGTTTTTCTGCCAGTGTCGTATTATCTTGATTACTGTATCTTTGTAGTATATTCTGAAGTCAGGAAGCCCATTTCCTCCAGCTCCGTTTTTCTTTCTCAGGATTGCTTTGGTTATTCAGGGTCTTTTGTCTCTCCATAGAAATTGTAAAATTCTTTCTTCTAGATCTGGTTAAATGCCATTGGTAGTTTAATAGGGTTACATTGAATCTATAGATTGCATTGGGTAGATATAGTGATTTTTACATTGATTCTTCCAATCCAGGAATGTGGTATATCTTTCCATCTATTTGTTTCATCTTTGATTTCTTTCCATAGTGTTTATAGTTTACTGAGTACAGGTCTTTTGCCTCCTAGGTAGGTATATTCCTGGGTATTTTATTTTTTCCTTTGGCCACTGTATGAGCCTTGTGAGTTCCCCAACTAGGGATTGAACCCATGCCCCCTGCGTTGGGAGGTATTGGACCACCAGGGAAATCCTATTTCATTTTTTTAATGCAGTAGTAAATGGGACTTTTTCTTTGATTTCTCTTTCTGGTCTTTCATTGTTAGTGTATAGGAATGCAAGAGATTTCTGTGTATTAACTTTGTATCTTGAAACTTTACCAAATTCATTGAATAACTCTAGAAGTTTCTGGTAGCACATTTAGGGTTTTCCATGTATAGTATCATGTCATCTGCAAACGGTGACTGTTTTACCTCTTCTTTTCCAATTTGGATTTCTTTTATTTCTTTTTTTTTTCCTGTGATTGCCATGGCTAGGACTTCAAAAACTATACTGAATAAAAATGGTGAGAGTAGACATCTTGTTTCTGATCTTAGAGAAAATGTTTTCAGTTTTTCACTGTTGAGTGTGATATTAGTTTTGGTTTTGTCATAGATGGCCTTTATTAGGTTGAGGTAGGTTCCCTCTATTCCTGCTTTCTGGAGAGTTTTTTTGTTTTGTTTTTTAAATCATAAATGGGTATCAAAAGCTTCTTCTGCATCAAATCTGTGACATGCTTTCTTTGTTATTGTTCGGTCCCTGAGTCAGTTCTTTGCAACCCCATGAATTGCAACATGCCAGTCTTCCCTGTTCTTCACTGTCTCCTGCAGTTTGCTCAGACTCATGTCCATTGAGTTGATGATTCCATCCAACCATCTCATCCTCTGTCCTTACTTCTCCTCCTGCCCTCAATCTTTCCTGGTAACAAGGTCTTTTCTAATGAGTTGGTTCTTCACATCAGATGGCCAAAGTATTGGTGCTTCAGCTTTAGCATCAGTATTTCAAATGGATATTCGGGGTTGATTTCCTTTATGGTTTGTTTTAATCTCCTTGTTGTCTAAGGTTCTCTCCAGAGACACTCCAGCATCACAATTCAAAAGCATCAATTTTTTGGTGTTCAGACTTCCTTATGGTCCAGCTCTCGCTTTGATTATATGGACCTTTGTCAGCAAAGTGGTGTCTCTGCTTTTTAATATGCTGTCTAGGTTTTTCATAGCTTTTCTTCCAAGGGGCAGGCATCTTTCATGACTGCAGTCACCATCTGCAGTGATTTGGGAGCCAAAGAAAATAAAGTCTGTCGCAGTTTCCATTTTTTCCCCATCTATTTGCCATGAAGTGATGGGACTGGATACCATGATTTTTTCCCATTCTATTGTTTTCCTCTATTTCTCTGCATTGATCACTGAGGAAGGCTTTCTTATCTCTTCTTGCTATTCTTGAAATTCTTCATTCGTTCCTTTTCTCCTTTGCCTTTTGCTTGTCTTCTTTTCTCACCTATTTATAAGACCTCCTCAGATAACCATTTTGCCTATTTGCATTTCTTTTTCTTGGAGGTGGTTTTGATCACTGCCTCCTGTACAATGTCACAAATCTCTGTCCATAGTTCTTGGGGCACAGTGTCTATCAGATCTAATCTCTTGAATCTATTTGTCACTTCCACTGTATAATCATGATGCATTTGATTTAGGTCATACTTGAATGGCCTAGTGTTTTTCCCTACCTTTTTCAATTTAAGTCTGAGTTTTGCAATAAGGAGTTCATGGTCTGAGCCATAGTCAGCTCTGAAATTAGGGTTTATTAAAAATGTAAACTTTTAAACATGACCGTTAGAGTTCTTCATTCTGTGTAGAAAAAGTGCTAAAATCCTATTTTCAGCTTTTTTTCTTAAATGTTGATCCTCATTTTCCCCTTTTTCAAATCTGTTATTAGTAACACTTTTCGTATATCAAATATTTTTTACAAAAGTCACATAGTAATTATATTTGTAAGCAATACCCTATTCCATTATATGCAAATAGCTTTGATTGGAAATGAACTATTTCAGTGTAATATATATGTTCTATATAGATGTTCTAGGTTAGTTTGATTAAAAAACAACACACTACCTCATACATATGTTTTTTTGTATGTTTTTTAGTAGTATATAGAGTTCGTGGCTTATGTCATTAACAGGGAATGAATATTTTAAGTAAAATGTTTTTACTCAAAACTATTGACTGGATGTGTTTGTATATTTTAGGTGAAAACTGACTTTTGTCAGACTGTGCTTCCATACTTGATTCATGATATTCTACTACAAGATACAGATGAATCATGGAGAAATCTCCTTTCTATACACATTCAGGGATTTTTCACTAGCTGTTTCAAACACTCTTCACAAACAAGCCGATCCACAACCCCTGCAAATTTGGATTCAGGTATTCTGTTAAATTTCTCAACTTTATAATGTTAAAGTCTCAGTTCTAGAGGAAGATATTGTTTGAGTCCCATCAAGGGACTTTGTAGGCTTCATCTCATAACCTCTAAACATCTATTCTGCCATCTGAAAAATGGAGATAAAAGTTGTAACAAGTTTCCAATGAAATATTGTGTGTCAAACACCTAGGATAATACTTAATGCATAGTACCCTCTCATTAAATATAGACTAATATTAATGGAGCAACTGATTGAGTATTTAGTGCATATTAAACACTGTGCTTGTTGCTGGCAGAATTACTCATAGTTCTGTGATCTGGGATTACTACAATTAACATTTGGCATATACATTAGTTTTTTTTAAAGAAAAATTGGACTATGTTTTACTTAAACTTTTGTAACATTCCCTCCTTCCATGCTGTTGTATAAGAAGTATTTCCCATGCTGAGAGCTTATTGCAGGAGAAGTTAAACCAAGAACTGAATACACATGGGCTTCCTTGGTGGCTCAGTGGTAAAGAATCTGCCTGCCAATGCAAGAGATGTGAATTCGATCCCTGGGTTGGGAAGATTCCCTGGAAAAGCAAATGGCAACACACTCCAGTATTCTTTTTTTTTTTTTTAAATTAATTTTTATTTTTTTCGTTTGTTTTGCTTTACAATACTGTATTCGTTTTGCTACACATCGACATGAATCAGCCACGAGTGTACATGAACTCCCAATCCCGACCCCCACCTCCCCCCTCCCGCCCCACACCCTCTCTCTGGATTATCCCCGTGCATCAGTCCCAAGCATCCTGCATCCTGCATCAAACCTGGACTGGCGATTCGTTTCACTTATGATATCACACATGTTACACTGCCACTCTGCCAACCCATCCCACCCTCTCCCTCTCCCACAGAGTCCAAAAGGCCGTTCTATACATCTGTGTCTCTTTTGCTGTCTTGCGTACAGGTTTATCATTACCATCATTCTAAATTCCATATATATGTGTAAGTATACTGTATTGGTGTTTTTCTTTCTGGCTTACTTCACTCTGTATAATCGGCTCCAGCGTCATCCACCTCATTAGAACTGATTCAAATGTATTCTTTTTAATAGCTGAGTAATACTCCATTGTGTATATGTACCACAGCTTTCTTATCCATTCATCTGCTGATGGACATCTAGGTTGCTTCCATGTCCTGGCTATTATAAACAGTGCCGCAATGAACATTGGGGTACACGTGTCTCTTTCAATTCTGGTTTCCTTGGTGTGTATGCCCAGCAGTGGGATCGCTGGATCATAAGGCAGTTCTATTTGCAATTTTTTAAGGAATCTCCACACTGTTCTCCATAGTGGCTGTACTAATTTGCATTCCCACCAACAGTGTAAGAGGGTTCCCTTTTCTCCACACCCTCTCCAGCATTTATTGCTTGTTGACTTTTGGATCGCAGCCATTCTGACTGGTGTGAAATGGTACCTCATTGTGGTTTTGATTTGCATTTCTCTGATAATGAGTGATGTTGAGCATCTTTTCATGTGTTTGTTAGCCATTCGTATGTCTTCTTTGGAGAAATGTCTGTTTAGTTCTTTGGCCCATTTTTTGATTGGGTCATTTATTTTTCTGGAGTTGAGCTGCATAAGCTGCTTGTATATTTTTGAGATTAGTTATTTGTCAGTTGCTTCATTTGCTATTATTTTCTCCCATTCAGAAGGCTGTCTTTTCACCTTGCTTATAGTTTCCTTTGTTGTGCAGAAGCTTTTATTTTTAATTAGATCCCATTTGTTTATTTTTGCTTTTATTTCCAGTATTCTGGGAGGTGGATCATAGAGGATCCCCCAGTATTCTTGTCTGGTAAATTTTATGGAGAGAGGAGCCTGGTGGTCTACAGTTCATAGTGTCGCAAAAGAGTCAGACATGACTTAGCAACTAAACAATAACATCAATACATTGTTGAGGGCTTATTGTTGGTCAGTTTTTCAAACCTAAATTTGAAAAAAGGAAAAGATTTTTAGATCTGTGATGTTAACTTACAGATTAATACATCCTGAATATGTGTTATTAATGTATTTTATGTACAACATAAAACTAGGTACAAATTCATATACTGTACTTCAAGACCAGTACAGTTGACTAAGACTTTTTTCATCTTTATCAGTTGTTTATGCATGTTTGTCCTATAGCTTTTCAAACATAAAACCAGCCAGTTTTATTTTATGCCAATATTTTTATTGTTGTAAATGAAACTTTAAATTTCACATGTAAAACCTGTGATTGAAAAGGAAAGTATATAGATGTCTATCAAATGGTTTCTTTTCTGATGTCTATAAGTCTCACTGCCTTCATTTGAATGTCCTACATACGTCTCAAATTCAGCTGTCCAAAGGTAAATTTATCATCTTCACCTCTGTCCACCAGCCTCCTCTTTTCAATAAAGAGCATGCAGTGGTTTAAGCCTGAAACCTTTCTCACATGTCTCATCTGATCACCAAATCCTGGGAGTTCTGTGTTATAAATAACATTAGTCCATCTGTTTTTCTTTCTTCACAGCTGCTTTCCAGCTCTGTGGTTCAATACAGTGAAATCTTTCAGTAAATTCTCCATGTTCGTTCTTGTTTCAGCCATCTTACTATTTTTTAGAACACTATTCTTTCTTCCTCTACAAATGAAACATTAGTTTTTCAGATACCATTTTCTGTGAAACTCTTCTTGTTCAGAGTTCTTTTTTAATATGCCTCTCTGATATTCTAAACTTTATCATAGCACACATCACATTGTGTTAAGAGTCTCTTAGGCTAGTCATTGAGTTCCATTTGGTCAGAAATAGTCTTTCTTATACCATTGTATACTGAGCACCTAGCTAGTACATTAAAAAGTTGTATGTAAATAGTTATTAAATCAATGAATTAGTCCTCTTCAGAAATAAATATAAATTACAGTTAAATTATTAATCTTATTAAGCATATAGTTTCTTTTAAAAGGAAAAGAAATGTCATTAAATTCCCTTTGTTGATTCATGTTTATTAAAAGCCTGTTTTGTGCTAGAACCTTATAGTGTAGAGGAAGACAATTCCAGACAAAAGGAAGAGGATGCCTAAGCAACCTGTCTGGGACTGATGGGACATCTCTTTCTTTGTCAGAATCAGAGCACTTTTTTCGATGCCATGTGGATAAAAAATCACAAAGAACGATGCTTGCTGTTGTGGACTACATGAGGAGACAAAAGAGGTAATGTGACTACTGGTTCTTGAGTTTGAGTATTTAGAAGTGTAACTTGTTATTGCCGACTGAATTTTAACATGATTATTTGAGGTAATGCTGTTACAAGGTGCTATATTTCATATGTGTGGTGCTTATATCTCCTTGAAATAAATCCATATTCAGGGTGGAGCTTTGGTGAAATCAAAAGTCAGGAACTCTCAATACTTTTTTAAGTGAAGTATAGTTGATTTATAATATTTTGTTTCTGGTGTTCAGCAAAGTGATTCAGTTATATATATATATATTTTTTTCAGATTATTTTCCATTATAGGTTATTACAAGGTAAATTACAAGACTTTGAATACTGTAGGAACTCTGAATTCTTAGAAAAGGAAATGGCAACCCACTCCAGCATTCTTGCCCAGAGAATCCCATAGACAGAGGAGCCTGGAAGGCTTCTGTCCTTGGGGTCACAAAGAGTCAGACACAACTGAGCGACTGAGCACTGAATTCTAGCCCCAACTATAATAGTAACAGTGTTATCAATGCTAAATCATTCAGTCTCTGGGGGCTTTAGTTTATTTCATTTATAGTAATGGAAAAGGAATAGTGATTTTCCAGGTTACATTTAGTTGCATTGCTCCTCTTTTCACTTTTTTCTTTACTTTTGTCTCAAAAGTAGTTATAATTATGTTAAAAAGTTCCTTTATCTATCTATATTATGAAGCAAAAGTTTCTTTACTGTGTTACATGGTCCTCAAAATCTGTGGTTCTATATAGTGATATTGTCTATAGCAGTGTTTATTATCTTGACTCTGATAAATTGCTTCATAATTCAGTATTTTTGTTCCTTTTTTTTTTTTTTAAGATATTTAACAATGAGTACAGGAATTGATAGAGAGGATGGTTGACAGGTTTGTACGCTCCAGAGTTGACCAGAACTTTTATTGCTCCAGAGTTGACCAGAACTTTAAAGAAATAATGTAGTAAGCCTATAACTTGAATAGGTAGGCATTGATGTCTCATTAGTTTGTATGGTGGTAGTGGCATTGGCTGATAAAGAATGGCAGGGAATAGTGGGAGAAAAATAAAAAATTGGTAGTGGAATTTGGAAACATTTTTTGACCTAAATGCATTTACATCTTAAAAATTTACTCCTCTGTATCCTCCTCATCCTTGCCATCTCATGCTTAGAAAAAGAAGTGTTTGGCCTTTCGGTGTCTATGTTTCTGGTTAGAAAGTTGCTGATTCACTATATTGTTTTATATTGAATCCTCTTGTGAGAAACCCCATTCAAAACTTTAACTGGCAGCATCTCTTTCCTCAGTGTTGGGATGCAGTTTCACCTCTGAATTATTCATTTTATATTTACCATTGAGTTAGAGAAGTATTTACTTTGTTTAGCCTTCAAGAAGATAAAATTTCTCAATATTAAGTTTTTATTCTAAATAAAGCCTTAAAGAAGATTCTTGAGAGAATATGGCTGGGACATAGAATAAAGAATAAGGACTTGAGTTCAGGTTCTTGTTTCTCAGAATCAGTTCAGTTCAGTCGCTCAGTCGTGTCTGACTCTTTGTGACCCCATGGACTGCAGCACGCCAGGCCTCCCTGTCCATCACCAACTCCCAGAGTTTACTTAAACTCATGTCCATTGAATCAGTGATGCCATCCTACCATCTCATTCTCTGTTGTCCCCTTCTCCTCTCACCTTCAACCTTTCCCAGCATCAGGGTCTTTTCAAATGAGTCAGCTCTTCGCATCAGGTGGCCAGAGTATTAGAGTTTCAGCTTCAACATCAGTCCTTCCAATGAACACTCAGGACTGATTTCCTTTAGGACTGGTTTCTCAGAATAGCTATAGTTAAAAGTCTTGGCTATGTGATAGGTACTTTATTCATCAGCTTTGTAAGCATTATTTGCTCATTACAGCTGTTCTCTGAGGTATTATATATTGTTTCCTGGTTTTGCAAATGAAGAAACTGAGGCTTAAGAAGTTACATTCCAAAATTCATACAGCTTGTAGTAGGTAACCCAGCTGAATTTGAACTTAGCTAGAGTTTCCTGCTTTAATACCAGTTTTCTTAACTACTGCCTTGTCACATCTCTATAAAATTGTTTTGAGAAAGAGAATAGCGTCCCTTCCAATTATGGCCTACTGTTATCACCATGGAAGATTTTTGTTAAATAACCTCAACTTGGAAGAAACACAAGCTGGAATCAAGATTGATGGGAGAAATATCAATAACCTCAAATATGCAGATGACACCACTCTTATGGCAGAAAGTGAAGAGGAAATAAAAAGCCTCTTGATGAAAGTGAAAGAGGAGAATGAAAAAGTTGGCTTAAAGCTCAACATTCAGAAAACGAAGATCATGGCATCTGGTCCCATCACTTCATGGGAAATAGATGGGGAAACAGTGGAAACAGTGTCAGACTTTATTTTCTTGGACTCCAGAATCACTGCAGATGGTGACTGCAGCCATGAAATTAAAAGACGCTTACTCCTTGGAAGAAAAATTATGACCAACCTATATAGCATATTCAAAAGCAGAGACATTACTTTCCCGACAAAGATCCGTCTAGTCAAGGCTATGGTTTTTCCTGTGGTCATGTATGGATGTGAGAGTTGGACGGTGAAGAAGCCAGAGCGCTGAAGAATTGATGCTTTTGAACTATGGTGTTGGAGAAGACTCTTGAGAGTCTCTTGGATTCTGAAGGAGATCAACCCTGAGTGTTCTTTGGAAGGAATGATGCTAAAGCTGAAACTCCAGTCCTTTGGCCACCTCATGCGAAGAGTTGACTCATTGGAAAAGACTTTGATGCTGGGAGGTATTGGGGGCAGGAGGAGAAGGGGACGACAAAGGATGAGATGACTAGATGACATCACTGACTCGATGGACGTGAATCTGAGTGAACTCCGGGAGTTGGTGATGGACAGGGAGGCCTGGCATGCTGCGATTCATGGGGCGCGAAGAGTCGGACACAACTGAACGACTGAACTGAACTGAGGCAATTAGCTGAGAAGAAAATTAACTGTAATAGGAAAAACTTGTAAATGTGTCTTAGAATAAACAATATTTTCATTAAATTGATAATTTAAAACCACTTGTGTATGTATTTTTACTGTATACTGTATAGCCTATTCTTAACCTGTGGTCCATGGATCCCTTGGTGGGGAGCAAGTATGAACCTCAAAATTTTATGAGATGATGGTCCATAGCTTTTGTCAGATTTTCTAATAGGTATGTGATCCAAAAAGAGTGCTGGAACTCTATATTATCTTAGGTGTTTGTTGTTATATATTGGAGATATGTGGTTTTTGGTTATTTGAATGTAATTTTCTTTTTAACTAGCACTGGCTACCATTGTATTCTATATCAACATACTTTTGGTATGTAAGTTAAAGAAATGGACGTGACTATATTTAAATTTTTTCTTTAGACCTTCTTCAGGAACAGTTTTTGATGATGCTTTCTGGCTGGAGTTGAATTATCTAGAGGTTGCCAAAGTAGCTCAGTCTTGTGCTGCTCATTTTACAGCATTGCTCTATGCAGAAATCTATGCAGATAAGAAGAACTTGGATGATCAAGAGAAAAGGTAATGGGATTTGGAAATTTTGGTTTGTAAAATTGGTGTCGAATTTGTTTCATTAAAGTTTATATTAAAGATGTGTTTTACTTCCACTCTCCCATTTAAAGGTTAATTTAAATAAGCACTTTCTACCTTTTGAGGAGAAATGATAATAAAAGTATGTTAAAGAAATAAGCAATTCTGCCCTGAACTAGAGATGTTTATTACTCAATAATTATAAAAATTACACAGATAACAAACTTCTGGAGGACAGAGATCATCCTTACTTTTCTCTGTATTATTCATAGTAACTAGCATTGGGAACTTTATATAAGTGATCAATAATTATTTTTCAAATGGTTGAATGATTCCCTAATTTTAAATTAAGTTTACCACTGTTCTTTCACTTTATTCAAGATCATTTTACTTATTGACTAGAAGTAATGTAACCTGATTGCTTTCTGTGACTAAATCACTTTCATTGTTTTGGTGTCTACCTGGCTTCCTACTTTACTTTGCTTTTCCTCTGAGTTAGAACTCTCATAAGAGTTTAACAAGTATAATATTAGATAATAGAAAAAAGAAAAAAATAGCCAAGAAAGTTGAAGAGTAAAAAATACAGTTTACTGTCCTAATGGCCTTCCTCAAATCTTTGTTCATTTGAAATAGCTTATTGTTTATTTTTTTAATTTTTTAATTTTAAATTGGAGAATAATTGCTTTACAATAAATAATTATTTTTATAGTTAGCCTCACTTTCCCACCATGAAATCACTCATACTACAAAATTGAAATAGCAAATAGTATTATATTGATGCATTTCTTATGCTTGCTACCTATAATTTCTACTTTGGATTATCATTAAGCTGAAAGCAGTATGGTTTTTGGATTGTGGAAAACCAGGCACCAGAGTTCAGATCCTAGTTCAGATATGATTAATTTAGTAGACTCAGACTGGTTAGCTTAATGCTTTCATTTGTTTTAATTTCTCCTTTTCAATTAAAAACTGTTAAAAATCTACAGTGTGATCAGTATACCCTTATATATCAGTATACTTATCAACTATAGCTTAATAGAATTGGAATGTAATTTCTAGATTTTATTAAAATACCCCCCAAAATTGACAGTGTGTAGATCATGTGTATAATGTGTATTTGACATGTTTGTGAACGCTTAAGACTTTACTTTGTACAAAGATAAGTAAAATTACTAAGAAATTGATTTTTGACTACTTTAGGTCTTAAAAATTTGGCAGAAACCCTGCATACTTTGTAGTAATTTTAATGTGAGTGTACCTCAGTATCTTGGTGCCATAGAATAACATTTTTTACTAATCAGGGGTAAATAACAGTTCTTATCTGAGTATAAATAAAAGCTCTTTTAATTTGAGAATAAGTGATTATATAGAATGTGGCAAATTTTTGCAAAATTGCTTGTTTAACAGCAAAGGTGCCTGGATTTTATTTTGGTTAGCTTTAGGGGAGAAGTGCTTCATAAATGAGACTTGCTGTTTGCTTTGACAATCTGATTTTTTTTTTTTTTCAAATGCCTAATGGACAGGGGAGGGCAAACAGACATGAGGTGTATAGAAAGGGTGGTGGTGTTTTAGTCACCAAGTCATGTCCAACTCTTGCAACCCCATGGACTGT
Organism: Aepyceros melampus; assembly: GCA_006408695.1. Lineage (NCBI taxonomy): Eukaryota > Metazoa > Chordata > Mammalia > Artiodactyla > Bovidae > Aepyceros > Aepyceros melampus. Next base: position 169,202 of record SJXQ01005088.1, read on the forward strand.
AGCCTGGCAGGCTCCTCTGTCCATGGGATTCTCCAGGCAAGAATACTGGAGTGGGTTGTGATAGAAAGGGTAGGGAATGCTGATTTTCTTCAGTGACTCAGGTGAACTGAGACTTTGGTAAATCTAAAGTGATCAGGAAAAGTATAAAAGCAAAATACAAATCAACAGTTTACAAACACTATCAGGTCAAAAAAGTGAATTGCTCTCTTAGGTTTCCTATTCAAGTTAGTTAATAGCAAAATGTAGACAAATCTGAGTTCTAATTCTGTCACTTATTACCTGTGGTTCTACTGGTCCACTTCCTTTTCAACACTATCAGATTTCTTAAATTTTGCCAAATTATCAAGTGTTAAGTGGTATCTCAGGTGTGGTCTTAATTTGCATACCTGTATTTATTAATGAGGTTAAGTAAGTAAGTATTAAGTCACTCATTCGTTTCCTACTCTTTTGAACCCCATGGACTATAGCCTGCCAGGCTCCTCAGTCTGTGGAATTCTCCAAGCAAGAATACTGGTGTGGGTAGTCATTCCCTTCTCTGTGAGATCTTCCCGACCCAGGGATCAAAACCCAGGTCTCCCACATTGCAGGCAGATTCTATCCACTGGGCCACTCGGGAAGCCCCAGTGAGGTTAAACTTCAGATAAAATCACTGACAGACCACTTAGAAATTGAACTCAGGGGCTCCTGCTCTATTTTTAAGCTCTGTAAAAATAAGCATATTTTGGCATATAGCTTTTCCATAAATGAGACTGTGGTTAAAATGTAATTCTCATTCAAAGACCTAATACTCACAAATTCCTTTTCTATTCTAGGCTGGTATTGTTTTCAAGTATAAATGGTTTATTATATTTTATTTGTAACCTTTGTTAGTTTTCTCTTTCAAAGTTTATGATATACATATTAGCAAGCCTCAAAATAGTATATTCCCATTAAAAGAGATGCTCTTGTGACAAACAGAAATCTTACATTTGAAGAAGGAAGCCAAAGTACAACTATTTCCAGTTTGAGTGAAAAAAGTAAGGAAGAAACTGGGATAAGTTTACAGGTATATATTATAGACTTTATTATAAATGTTAATATTTGTTTTACACTTTGGACTATTGTTTTGTTATAAAGACTATATAGATTTGTCATTTGATTTTCAAACTGAAGTTACTTTTTAGACTGTCAAATATGTTAAATTCATGGTTTGAAGCTTAGGCCTTGGATTAGGCAAATGAGTTCTATCCTTATTCTTTAGTTGTATAATCTTTCAGAAATTACTTAATCTTTTGAACTTTGAGTTCCTTTATCAGAAAGATGAAAGTACAACCACCTATCTCATAGGGTGAATTATACCATATATTTTTCTGCTACAGTACTCTGTTTATTTTCTTCATAGCACTTAACATTTATATTTTTATTTGTTTACTTGTTTATTGTATATCACATCTCAGGGCAGATTACTTCTTCCGTAAATTTTTAAATTTAAAAATTTAAATTTTGACTCTTAATTTGACCTATTCTTCCTTTAAAATGAGTTTGATCTTCTTCAGTTGGCTTACGTCTCTGATGTTCTTTTCTCTGCTTTCACTGTGTCTCCTAATTCTTAGACAAAATAGGGGACATAGATAGGAAGTACCACCATATGACACTGTCCAACATAGACATCTTCCTGCATCTGCTCCCACTGTAATCTTTCCTTTTGTTAAAGCAGAGGAACAGTTTCTCCTGCTGTCCTTTTTTCTGTGCTTTGTTTTTCAACTGTCAAGAACTTTATTTTTTTATTGTGCCATGCTTCTTCGTCATATATTCAAACATTTCAGACTCTTCTTATTAAAAACATTCTCCTTCAAATAACACAAAATCATTTCCCTTTTCCTTTTGTTCTCTTTAATGTGACACCCTTTTTTCTCCCTTCCCATCACAGCCAAACCTTGTGAAAGAAGGTGTCAATTTCCACTGAATAGCACCTGCTAATGTCACTCATAAACTTGATGTTACTAAGTCTAGCCCTCACCTTTCATTCAACCTCTTCCGTAATGTTTCATCAACACTTAACACCATCAACTGTGCTTTACTTGAAATACGTTCTGTCTGCCTTTTTGATACCGTTTTCTTGATTTTTCTCCTTCCTTATTTTGCTAGTTTATAGTTTTATCCTCTTTTCTGAGTTTTTGGAGTATCTCCTTATGGTCCAGGTACTGGAGCTTCAGAACTAAATGTTCCAACACTTGAGGGCTTGATTTCATCCTTATGAATAGAAACAATTTGATTAGAATGATAAACATGCCAATATCAGTTTGTGTTTAGAAAATATTTCCTGGAGCAACTACCATTAAAATATTTAAAGTGCTTGATCAATTTTGTATGCAATGCCATTTCTCTTTGTTTTTTTCCTTTGCTTCTTTCTGTTCTGTTTTCATTTTTATTTTACTGAGATCATTTTAAACAGAATCAATTCTTTCCTGAGTAAATGTTATTGCAAAGTTTGCGTCATCAAAACAATTCTTTATATCACATTTTACCAATTATTACATAGTGCAACTTTGAATTTTCTTTCAAAGAAAACCTTACAACTTTTTTTTTACCAAGTTCACTTTTGAAGCTTAAGACTTTACAGAACTTCATTTTTCCCATGTACAGTTTTAGCTGTTGACAGGATTGTTTGCTTTTGTTTTTATGGGCTTTTTTGCATATGTTAGAAAAATCGTAGGTTGGGATTTATATCTTATCTAATTCATTAAATTGTGAGCAATTCTTTTCAAGTAGTCCATAGTCATTCTGTTGTCTCGGATCAGTTTGTTGTGTTGGTAATCCATATCTTTAGTATATATTTCAATATCATTATATTTTACCTTTATAACATGTTATGTAATTTAAATTTGTTAAATTCATAAACTGATATTTTTTTCCTTTCAATTAAAAAAAATTTTTTTTTCTGTTTTTAGGATCTGCTTTTAGAAATCTACAGAAGTATAGGAGAGCCAGATAGTCTTTATGGCTGTGGTGGAGGGAAAATGTTACAACCCCTTACTAGGTATATTGCTTTTTCATAGATAATGCTATAATAATTCTGTTATGAAAGAAGTTACATGCATATAGAACTCAAAGGCATTTAAAAACTCTTTTCTTATAGACTACGAACGTATGAACATGAAGCAATGTGGGGGAAAGCCTTAGTAACATATGACCTTGAGACAACAATCTCCTCATCAACTCGTCAGGCAGGAATAATTCAGGTACTCTTTTTCTGCTTTAGTAAAGCACTGCTTGTGTAGTTGCTCAGATTATTTCAGTATACCAGTGGACTATTTACACAACCAGATAAACTCTAAGGCTAAGACTGAAGGTTATTTTTCTTTCACTGGGATTAAAACTCAGAAGGATACACAGGTAAATTGGACAAATGACTGACCTGAAAGATAGTATAGAGCTGCTGCTGCTGCTAAGTCACTTCAGTCGTGTCCAACTCTGTGCGACCCCATAGACGGCAGCCCACCAGGCTTCCCCATCCCTGGGATTCTCCAGGCAAGAACACTGGAGTGGGTTGACGTATCCTTCTCCAATGCATGAAAGTAAAAAGTGAAAATGGGAGGGGCAGTCCTAAGATAGCTGAGGAATAGGATGAGGAGACCACTTTCTCCCCCACAAATTCATCAAAAGAACATTTAAATGCTGAGTAAATTCCACAAAACACTTCTGAATGTGGCGGAGGAAATCAGGCACCCAGAAAAGCAGCCCATTGTCTTTGAAAGGAGGTAGGAAAAAATATAAAAGACAGAAAAAGAGATAAAAGAGGTAGGGACGGAGCTCCGTCCCGGGAAAGGAGTCTTAAAAAGAGACAAGTTTCCAAACGCGAGGAAACACTCTCACTGCTGAATCTGTGGCGAGCCTTGGAAGCACAGAGGGCAACATAACAGGGAGGAAAAATAAATAAATAATTAAAACCCACAGATTACCAGCCCAACAGTAACTCCCCCAGCAGAGAAGCAATGCAGACCCCTGCACCCACCACTAGCGAGCAGGGGCTGGTCAGGGAGGCACGGGCTGCATTGCTTAGAGTAAGGACTGGACCTGATTGCCCGAGGACAATCTGAGCGAACTAACTTGGGCTAGCAAACCAGACTGTGGGATAGCTACCACACAAGAAGCCCTAACCTAAGACACCACCAGGCCTGCTTACAGAACAAAGGACTGAACAGAACTAGCCGGCTGCAGACCATTCTCCCTGGTGACAGGCAGCCAGAGCCAGAAGGGAGCAATCACAGCCCCAGAGAGACATTATCTACCAAACTACAAGCAGGCTTCTTTGCTAACTAAGACTTCTTGGGGTTCTGGACAGTCAACATCCGCCTGAGAAGGTGCGCCGGTTGTACACCCAGAAAACCCAGCAGCAGGGATGGGGGAGGCAAAAAGTTGCAGCGACCGCGCTTGCCAAACACCTCATCACCTGAGCTACTTGGACCTGGAAAGGGCACAAAACGCAGGCCCCAGTCTGTGCCTCTGAGGACTACCCGAGTGCCTGAGCCTTAGCAGCTTAGACCTGGGAGGTGCATGCAGCCCAGGGCCGGCCTCAGACAGTTCCCAGCGAAGCAATCTAGAGCCTGAGCAGTGTGGGCAGGGAGGGCACACACACCATGAGTGGAGGCAGGCCCAGTGTGGCTGATGCAATGCGAGCACATGCCAGTGTTATGTGTTTGCAGCGTCCCTCCCTCCCTACAGTGCGACGAACAAGTGAGCCTAAACCTAAAAAAAGTGACCACCACCACCCACTTTGTGTCAGGGTGGAAATCAGACACTGAAGAGATCAGCAAAGAGAAAAAGTTAAAACAGAGGGAGCCGCCTTGGAAGTGACAGGTGCAATAGATTCAAACCCTGGCCTTAGTATCTACTACATAGGAAGGGGCCTATAGATCTTGAGAAATATAAGCCAGACAAGGGAACTATCTGAAAATGAACTGACCCCACAATACCCATAACAAAACCAGAGAAAGTCCTAGATGTATTTTTACGATTACTCTTTTTTTTTTCTAATTAAAAAAAAATTTTAAGTCCTCTATTACTCCTTTAATTTTCACTTTTATAACCTACTATTACTTTGCAAAAAAAAAAAAGACCCTATTTTTTAAAAGCAAACTTCATATATATATATGTATTTTATAATTTTTGTGACTTTTTTTAAATATTTTTTTTCTTTTCTTTAATATTGTATTTTTGAAATTCCAAACTCTACTCTAGATTTTTAATCTTTGCTTTTTGGTATCTGTTATCAATTTTGTTCCTTTAAGAACCCAATCTTCAATACCCAGTTTTACTTGGGAGCAAGATTACTGGCTTGACTGCTCTCTCCCTCTTTGGACTCTCCTTTTTCTCCACCAGGTCGCCTCTGACTCCTCCCTACCCCATGTCTTCTCTACGCAACTCTGTGAATCTCTGTGTGTTCCAGACAGTGGAGAACACTTAGGGAACTGAAATTGGCTGGCTCTGTCTCTCTTCTTTTGATTGGCTCTCTCTGTCTCCTTCCTCGCTCTTCTTTGTATAACTCCATGAACATCTCTGAGTGGTCCAGTGATGGAGTGCCCATAAGGAAGTAATTACTGGCTAGCTTGCTCTCTCCTCTATTGATTCCACCTCATCTCATTTGGGTCACCTCTAACTCCCTCCTCCCTCTTCTCCATGTAACTCTGTGAACCTCTCTGGGTGTCCCTCACTGTGGAGAAACTTTTCATCTTTAACCTAGATGTTTTATCATGGTGCTGTATAGAAGGAGAAGTCTTGAGACTACTGTAAAAATAAGACTGAAAATCAGAAGCAGGAGGCTTAAGTCCAAACCCTGAGAACACCGGAGAACTCCTGACTCCAGGGAACATTACTTGACAGGAGCTCATCAAACGCCTCCATATCTAAACTGAAACCAAGCACCACCCAAGGGCCAACAAGTTCCAGAGCAAGACATATCATGCAAATTCTCCAGCAACACAGGAACACAGCCCTGAGCTCCAATATACAGGCTGCCCAAAGTTACTCCAAAACCGCTGACATCACATAACTCATTACTGGACACTTCATTGCACTCCGGAGAGAAGAAATCCAGCTCCACTCCCCGGAACACTGACACAAGCTTCCCTAACCAAGAAACCTTGACAAGCCACCTGTACAACCCCACCCACAGCGAGGAAACTCCACAATAAAGAGAACTCCACAAACTGCCAGAATACAGAAAGGCCGCCCCAAATGCAGCAGTATAAACAAGATGAAGAGACAGAGGAATACCCAGCAGGTAAAGGAACAGGAGAAATGCCCACTAAACCAAACAAAAGAGGAAGAGATACGGAATCTACCTGGTAAAGAATTCCAAATAACGATAGTGAAAATGATCCAAAATCTTGAGATCAAAGTGGAATCACAGATAAATAGTCTGGAGACAAGGATTGAGAAGATGCAAGAAAGGTTTAACAAGGACCTAGAAGAAATTTTAAAAGTCAATATATAATGAATAATGCAATAAATGAGATAAAAAACACTCTGGAGGCAACAATAGTAGAATAACAGAGGCAGAAGAAAAGATTAGTGAAGTAGAAGATAGAATGGTAGAAATAAATGAATCAGAGAGGAAAAAAAGAAAAACGAATTAAAAGAAATGAGAACAATCTCCGAGACCTCTAGGACAGTGTTAAATGCCCCAACATTTGAATCATAGGAGTCCCAGAAGAAGAAGACAAAAACAAAGACCATGAGAAAATACTTGAGGAGATAATAGTTGAAAACTTCCTAATATGGGAAAGGAAATAATCACCCAAGTCCAAGAAACCCAGAGAGTCCCAAACAGGATAAACCCAAAGTGAAACACCCCAAGACATGTATTAATCAAATTAACAAAGATCAAACACAAAGAACAAATATTAAAAGCAGCATGGGAATAACAACAAAGAACACATGAGGGAAGTCCCATCAGGATAATACCTGATGTTTCAATAGAAACTCTTCAGGCCAGGAGGGAATGACAAGACATACTTAAAGTGATGAAAGAAAATAACCTACAGCCCAGATTACTGTACCCAGCAAGAATCTCATTCACATATGAAGGAGAAATCAAAAGCTTTATAGACAACAAAAGTTGAGAGAATTCAGCACCACTAAACCAGCTCTGCAACAAATGCTAAAGGATATTCTCTAGACAGGAAACACAAAAAGGGTGTATATATCAAACCCAGAACAATAAAGTAAATGGCAACGGGATCATACTTCTCAATAATTACCTTAAATGTAAATGGGTTGAATGCCTCAACCAAAAGAGAAAGACTGGCAGAATAGATACAAAAACAAGACCCCTATATATGTTGTCACAAGAGACCCACCTCAAAACAGGATACATACAGACTGAAAGTGAAGGGCTGGAAAAAGAAAGCAGGAGTAGCAATACTCATATCAGATAAAATAGACTTTAAAACAAAGGCTGTGAAAAGAGACAAAGAAGGACACTACATAATGATCAAAGGATCAATTCAAGAAGATAAAACAATTATAAATATATATGCACCCACCATAGGAGCACTGCAATATGTAAGATAAATGCTAACAAGTATGAAAGGGGAAATTAACAATAGCACAAGAGACACCCCGCGTCTGAGGTCAGTGGCGGCAGGGAGGAGACACCCCACACCTGAGGTGTGGGGCGGCCGGGAGAAGCCACCTCGCCCCCGAGGCCAGGGCCAGCAGCAGGAGGAGCAACCCAAGGAGTGCTAGCTGGGCAGGCACAGGAGAGCCTAGAGGAGCTATCCTACTGTCTCTTATNCTGCATATCTGAGGTTAATGAGATTTCTCCTGGCAATCTTGATTCCAGCTTGTGCTTCCTCCAGCCTGGCATTTCGCATGATGTGCTCTGCATAGAAGTTAAAGAAGCAGGGTGACAGTATGCAGCCTTGACATACTCCTTTCCCAATTTGGTAGCTAGTGTGCAACTGAACCCAGGCAGTTGGGCTCTAAGGCACATTTCCCTGATCGTGACCCTGTTCTCATGATGCCTGTTGAACCTTGAATCTATATTTCAAGAAGATAGTTTGTGAGCATTGTGAGAGGTGGAGTCAGAGAGAACATGCTACCAGTCAATAATTTATCAACATCTTCAGTAGAATATTCAGGATATATTTGGTTAAACCATCAGGGACCCCAGAATCATGCCTGTGTTCTGCCTGCCATAAAGGATTGGGATAGAGGATCTCACCAGCAGGAGGGCACCAGAGAAGACAACCTCAAGCCTGTGGCAGATCGCAAAGGTCTTTGACTGTAAACTCCCGCTGACTACCCTTCAGCACGTTACAAACCGCTGGAGTCCTGATTTTTTTCGTGGGGTTCACAGAGGAGCCTCATTGTTAACCCTCCAGTTTTTTTCTGTCACTGCCTTTCTCATCTTCTGCTTTGATTCAGTAGCTGTTGCCATTGTAATGCTTTTCAAGTCAGAGGACCACAGCCCACCAGGCTCCTCTGTCCATGGGATTTTCCAGGCAAGAGTACTGGAGTGGGGTGCCATTGCCTTCTCCATGATCCACTAGCAAAATTGCTTATAAGACATTTTCTAAGTTCCTAAGTTCCTGGCTCAATTAAAACCTGATTATTTTGTCCCCAGGGTCTGAAGTGAGATATGAAATTACGAGAATTGACTTTGTCAGGTTTCAAGTTTCTTTGCTTCTCAGACTCAAGAAATTAACTCCTCATCAGACTGACAAATAACCAGGGCATTTGGCATTATCGTTATTAATTTGTACACCTCCTAACTGCCCTTCTTAAGAAGCCTGTGTTATTTGACCGCATGGTCGATAATGTTGATGTTTGCCCAAGACAGTGACTATTACTTAGTAGATACTCATTTGTTGAAGGAAGAACTATGGATGGATAGATGGATAATCATAATTATAATCACAACTGTGTTAATATATTATGAATATTCTTAGAATAATAATGTATGATACATCAACCCCAGCAGCAGCAGCCACTGTTTACAAGTAACTAGCCATATGAAATTAATATGCATCCATATGCCAAAAAAAACCCCTCAATCCATACTTCACATCTCATACAAAAATTTACTCATGTATTATAGAACCTAAATGTTAAACTTAGCACTATAAAACTGCTAAAAGAAAACATGTGAGAAAATCTATGTAATTTCAGATAAAACTAAGATTCCTTATACACAACACCTAAAGCAAGAAAAACTGATGAGTTGAGCAGCATCAAAATTCAAAACTTCTACTTTACAAGAGACACAGTTCAAAGAATGAAAAGATAAACCACAATTGAGAGAAAATACTAGCAAAACACATATCTGACCAAAGATTTGTGTTCAAAATAGAAAATTCTCAAACTTTGATACTAAGGAAACAAATTGTTGTTGTTTAGTTGATAACTCATGTCTGACTCTTTTGCAACTCCGTGGACTATAGCCCTTCAGGCTCCTGTGTCCATGGGATTTCCCAGGCAAGATACGTGAGTGGTTTGCCATTTCCTTCTCCAACATTTATCACAGGACCCAGCGATCACACTCCCTAGCTCTCTACCCAAAACAAATGACAATTTATATTTATCTAAAACCTGTATTAATACACAAATGTTTATAACATCTTTATTTATAATTGCTCCATACACACTGTAAACAACACAAATGTCCTTCAAGTGGTGGTGGGCTTGGTGGTTTAGTCGCCAAGTCGTGTCCAACTCTCACAACCCCATGGACTGTAGCCTGCCAGGCTCCTCTCTCCATGAGATTCTTCAGGCAAGAATAATGGAGTGGGTTGCCATTTCCTTCTCCAAGGGATTTCCCCAACCCAGGAATCGAAACCAGGTCTCCTGCATTTCAGGAAGATTCTTTACTGACTGAGCTATGAGGGAAGCCCCCATTCAGCTGGTGAATAGATGAATATGCTATATCTGCACAAAGGAATACTAAGCAACAATAAACAGAAAAGAATCAATGATATAGGTATACCATAACATGGATGAATCTCATGAACTATGCAAAGAGAAAGAAGGCTGTTTCAAAGTGTACATAATATGGGGTTCCAGCTAAATGACATTCTGAAGAAGACACAATTATAGGAACAGAAAACAGATTCATGTTTGCCAAGTCTAGGAGTAGGTGCAGAGGTTGAATAGAAATGGAGAAGTCAGGAATTTCTTAGAGTAATGGAGCTGTTTTATATCTTGATTGTGGTGGTAGTTACATGACTATATGACTTTGCCAAAAGTCCAAAAACTATACACTGAAAAAAAACTTAAAAATTGTATCACATGTAGATTTCAAAAGTGAATATATATTGCATTCTAAGAAAAATCATAAAAACATGTAGCTAGAAATCTCTCAAAATCTTTAAAAATAAAAACTAATACCTGTTGAGTTCTTACCACGTGACTCTGTGTGAAGGGTTTTTTGCACTTTGTCTCACTTAATCCTCACCAGTCTTTTGAGATATGATCTATGGTGATTCCCATTTGCAGATAAGTAAAAGAGAGTCACAGAGGTTAAGTATCTTTGCTCTGATCTCAGTTTGCAGCCAAAGGCACGTGTTTCCAAAGGCTGTATTCTGATCCATTGCCCTCACAGCATTCCACTGATAAGGGCAGGAAATAAGACTAGGACCCAGAGCCCAGTATCAACCCTGTTTTGCTACCAGCACATTATGTGAGCATAAATAAGTACTTAATCTTTCTGTGTTTTCTTATTTCAAAATCCAAGGCCCTGGAAAAATGATTTCTCAGTTTCTATTTAATGCTAGTTTACAAATCTACAAATATATTTTGATCACTTGCTGCCTGAAAGACCAACAATTCTCATTTATTCAGGCTCTTTACATGCCCTCCTGCTGCCCTGTTGGGCCCTGACATCTGAAATTCTACCATTAGCTCTTCATTTCATAAGATTAAAAGTTTTGCTACCAGCACATTATGTGAGCATAAATAAGTACTTAATCTTTCTGTGTTTTCTTATTTCAAAATCCAAGGCCCTGGAAAAATGATTTCTCAGTTTCTATTTAATGCTAGTTTACAAATCTACAAATATATTTTGATCACTTGCTGCCTGAAAGACCAACAATTCTCATTTATTCAGGCTCTTTACATGCCCTCCTGCTGCCCTGTTGGGCCCTGACATCTGAAATTCTACCATTAGCTCTTCATTTCACAAGATTAAAGCATAATGCCTCCAGAATAGTGCAATGCATATATTGGAGAGCTTGGAGTCTGGAAGCAGGTATAGGGGTTGGTCAAGCCACTCACAGTCTAGCACTTGACAGAGTGGAATGATTGACCAACAGTGATCCAGGATTTTGTGTTATATGTTAAGGCCCTTGTTGTGAAGTGGTATTATTTGGACTCATAGGCGAGAGTGTGAGCTCTGGAGACAGACAGAGTTGAGTTTCAAGCCTCTCTCAATCCTCAATTTTCTCATTGACAAAATGGGGCAATAACAATAACAACAGATATTGCTATATAGGTCACTATATGCCTATAAAAATAGCAAAAAACAGAGATACTACTTTGCCAACAAAGGTCCATATAGTCAAAGCTATGTTTTTTCCAGCACTCATGTATGGATGTGAGAGCTGGACCATAAAGAAGGCTGAGTGCCAAAGAATTGATGGTTTTGAACTGTGGTGTTGGAGAAGACTCTTGAGAGTCCCTTGGACTGCAAGGAGATCAAACAAGTCAGTCCTAAAGGAAACCAGCCCTGAATATTCATTGGAAGAATTGATGCTGAGGCTGAAGCTCCAATACTTTGGCCATCTCATGTGAAGAGCCGACTTATTAGAAAAGACCCTGATGCTGGGAAGGACAGAGGCCAGGAGGAGAAGGGGACGACAGAGGTCAAGATGGTTGGATGGTATCACCTACTCAATGGACAGGAGTTTGAGCAAACTCCTGGAGATGGTAAAGGACAGGGAAGCCTGGCATGCTGCAGTCCATGGGGTCACAAAGAGTCGGACACAACTGAGCAACTGAACAACAATGTCTAATATTCATATAAAGTACAGTAAAACAATGATTAATCTTGCTCACAACTCTTATGTTATTGAGGAGCTGGACAAAACCAATATTCTTCTGGAATCAAAGAGGAAAGGAGGAAACAAATGCTCAGAAAGGATTAATAAGTTGCTCAAGGTCAAATATCTGGTAGAATTAAGAATACTCCACAGAACAGTGTAGTAATTGAAGGATAGATTTGACTAAATGCTTTCTAATATCCTTGACATTCTGCATGTCTCTGACCTTGTAGAAAGAGCTGAGTCTTTCATGTTCCTTCAAGGCCCCCTCCCACCACCATCCATAACCAGAAGTTGGCAAGAACTACAAGCCCCTAGTGTGCTATGCCATGGTAGAAGTTTTCCTCTACAAGACTGATCTCCCCATCTTTCTTAAGGGTACAGATTGTTCCCACAGGAAATACGACTGCCCAGAAATGATGCTGTGCTTGGCACTATCTTCACTCTCATATTATCTTCTGGTCCTCACTGGAGTCATCTCTGGCACTCTCTGGAATTCCACTTATGTGACTTTTCATTTGCTTCCTCTCAGAATAGTTGTATAATCAACAATGCTTGAAGTCAATGTATGACTCGTGTAGAGTCATTTCAGTGGCTCTGAAATCAGGGTTGACTTGTCCCCTGGGGGGACAGCTGGCAACATTTGGAAATATTTTTAGTTGTCTCAGTGGGAGAGAGGGAACTATAGCATCTAATAAGCAGAGGCTAAGGATGCTGCTGAATAACCTACAAGACTTAGGATGGCTTCCAAGAAAGAAATACGTGGCCCCAATGACAAAAGTGCCAAGGCTGAGAAACCACTCTACAGTGATAAAAGCACTTACATATCCATCTGCCCATTTGATTCTTATCACACCTTTGAGATGAAAGCCAGGTCAGTATTCACATTCATCCCCAAATATCTCTTTATAATGTGGAAGATATATACAGATGGGTGGTCCCACAGTTGGACTGAGAAAACTGAGACCCAAGGAAGTAAAGTGAGGCCGCCCTGCCCTTCTCCAGGCGCTCTTCCTGAGCCAGGGATCAAACGTGTGTCTCCTGCATTGCAGGTGGATTCTTTACCAGTGAGCCATCTGGGAGGCCCATATTCAATATTCTGTGACAAATCATAATAGAAAAATATGAAAAAGAACATATATATATATATATGAGAGTCACTTTGCTATGCAGAAGAAATGAACACATTGTAAATCAATTATACTTCAATAAAATTTAAAAATAAAATGTGATAGTCAAGTTGCCCCTACTAACTTCAATCAATGTGAACTCCTCCCAAATGGGCATTTTAAGTCAGTGGCCCCCTTCTCCTTGAAGCAAACCCTGACTCCTCTGGCTATAAATCAGCCATTGCCCTCAGAACATTTCTATCTCTTGTTGGCATGGTTCTCCCAGTCTTTTTCCTTCTCAGTGGCAGCTCCACATTTGAGTTAACTTTTATTCTTCTGGTGTCAGTACCTGGAACAGTACCTTGGGTGAGAGGAAAATGAATGTCAAGTGAAGAGCCCAGGGTTTCATGAGCTGCTTCCAGCTCCTGCCTTTATTTCTGCTGATCTCACCTGAACAGCTTCTGCCAAACACGTATCTTGGCTGGCTGTGCCAACCAGTGAAAAATGAATTAAGAAAGACAGCTAATGAGAAGATCAAACAACCCACAGAACTGAGTAACTCATACCTTCTAGAGAAGTTTCACTGCTCCAAGTATCCTAAATAAATCATGGACCTTCTAGGGATGGTCCTTTGCACCCTGTCCTGAAAATCAAAGCAAAATGTCAATATTTTTTCTTTAGATGAAAGCTCTGAACTGAAACTCCAGTAAAGAATCAGGCCTAGAATAAGGGATTATCTGTCTCCAAATGCTTACCCTGAACAAAAGGCCCTAGGTCAGTCTCCCTGAAAACCTGTTCCCTGGAACCCCAAACCCACAGTGTACTTTAGGAAATAAAAGACAGGTTCAAGTAAGTAGGTAAATACCACACACTGTATTCCCCCTTAAGCATTCACAAAACATATTCACAAGAGTCCCTGAAGAGGCTTTCAAAATCCCCTGCTGCTTAGAAACCTGAATAACATATTAATACTGAAGTTACATACTTTGGGAAACATGTCCACTGCCAAGTTTCGCCTCTGTCTTTCCTGACTCACCCTCTTGGGACTCTTTTCAAAAACAGGGTGTTATTTGGGAATCATATAAAGCCACTCTATGGATTATAAAGTGTAAAACTGATATTCAGGACTGTTATTATAGCAGTCATGTCAATAACAGAGGTGTTAAATCAATACTCCAGAACTAACTATTTAGTTAGCACCCATTAAGGGTCAGCAGTAGGAATGTTTGTTCAGCTGCTAAGTTGTGTCTGACTCTTTGTGAGCTCAGGGACTGCCACACACCAGGCTTCCCTGTCCTTCATTGTCTCCCTGAGTTTGCTCAAACTCGTGTCTATTGAGTCAGTAATGCCATCCAACCATTTCATCCTCTGCGTCCCCTTCCCCTCCTGCCCTCAATCTTTCCCAGCATCATGGTCTTTTCCAATGAGTTTTGTTACATAGGAACATAACAGCAAGCAATAAGGTCCCTATTCTCTGATCTAATTCTTGGAATGGTATCATCTTCACACCTGTCATCCCCACTCCCTGTGCTGTGCTTAGTTGCCCAGTCATGTCTGACTTTGTGAGCCCATGGACTGTAGCCCTCCAGGCTCTTCCCTCCATGGGAATTCTCCAGTAAGAATACTGGAGTGGGTTGCCATGCTCTCCTCCAGGGGATCTTCCCAACCCAGGGATCGAACTCAGATCTCCCATATTGCAGGCAGATTCTTTACCATCTGAGCCACCAGGGAAGCCCAAGAATACTGGAATGTATTCTCCCATCTCCAGAGGATCTTCTCGACCCAGGGGTCTCCTGCATTGCAGGTGGTTTCTTTAGCAGCTAAGCTACCATCCTCTGTAGTTCAGGGAGCCTAGAAGATGATCTTTGTTGAGGAAAGAACAGAACTACTCTTCTCCTTTAAGAGCAAAAAAAAGTCACCAAGAAGATGATTCTCCTCTGCTTTCTGAATTATAATCCAAGAGAAAGTCCAGTGGAAAGATAAGGTTAGCTCTACTGATATCCAATGTCAACAAGACATAAGCTATGAGCACTTTTTCAGGGTCTTCTAATCTATAAAATGTCATGAACACACAAACCTTGAGAGTCAAGTTATTTAAACTGTTCTACTGTTTAAAAAAAAAAAAAAAACAGAACTACATGGGATGTTTCTGAAATTCATCTTAGAGGCCTGATAAATGTGTGGAGGTTGAATCCATCATGTCTGCCTCTGGAGGAGCACTAAACCGAGAGTTGAGACAAACTCTTCACAGCCTGTATATGAAAAGAAACTGGCTCAAAATTATCAGTGGGAGCATAACTTTCATATACTAGTAGTACAAGCTCTTTATAGAGAAATTTGCCAACATCCATCAAATTTTAAAAGTATATTCCATTTGACCCAAAAGTCATTAACTCATTCCAGAAATATTTACTGTGTATTGTTGGAGCTGCTACAGATACAATCCACAAACTAGTAAATATACAATATTTTAAGTGATGATAAGGAACAAGCAGGAAAACAAATTAAGTTAGAAGGAATGGAGAGTGCCAAGGTGGGACAAAAGTATTCTGGGAAAGCCTCTCTGGTTCAAGTGAAAACTGAAGGGAATGATGGGTAAGCTATGTGGGTACCTTGGGAAAGAGTGTTGCAGGTATGGGGACACCATGTGCTCTGAGGTCAGAGAGCATTTGGCACTTTAAGAAATGGAAACAAGGCCAGCAAAGTGAGAAAACTCAGAGAGGAAACAGGACCCAAAGCCTGTAAAAGTCAAAAATCAGATTATCGCAGGCCTCCAGGCCAGAGTAAGGACCTTGATTTTGCTCTAAGAGAGGCGTGAAGTCATGGGGACATTCTGAGCAGAGCAGAACAGAAAGTAGGGTTTTTAGACAATCACTGTGACCTTTTGTATAGAGAAGAGATGGTAGGGGAGCAATGCAGAATGAGAGAGACAATATCAGAGGCCACTGCAATAAGTCAGGGAAGACAGGATGGTAGTCTGGACCATGGTGGTAGCCACAGAATGGGAAGAATTGATCACAGACAGGATTGGCAGCTAGTTTGGGGTGTGAGTGAGAGAAAGAGAAGCACAAGGATGAATTTTTGGCTTGAGACACTGGAAAGCTGCAATGCCATTTACTATAATAGACTTTTTCTTTAAAAAAGAAACAGATTTCAGGAATGGATTCAGCATTTTATGAGTTCAGTTTTAGATTTGTTTACTTGGAGAAACAAAATGTAGACATCCAAACAGACAGTCAGTGGACAAATGAATACATACATCTGGCTTCAGGCAGGTGTCAGGATGGAAATGTATATATTTGGGAGTTCTCACTGTATGGTATTTAAGGCCAAAAAATCATGCAATATCTTCTAGGGAGTAAGACTAGGTAGAACAGAAAAGAGGGCAACATCATAGAAATTTATTCTACCCATACATTCATGAATATGAGAAAAGTGAAATAAGAACCTTCATAGGAGCATTATTATACAAAATATTAAAAGCAATAAAAATCCACGAATAAAGAACTGGAGAAGTAATTATAGCAACCTTTCAATGGACTATTCTTCAGTGGTCTTGTTAAAAATAAAGCTAGCATCATACTTAAAGCTAAGAAACTAGATGTTTTCCCCCTGAAATCAGGTACACTGCATGGAGGTCTACTCTCACCACTCTTATTCAATAAAGTACTAGATGTTATAACCACTGACATAAGTCAGTAAAAGAAATAGAAGCCTTACAGAGCTAACAAATAAATAAATAAAATCGTCCCTATTTGCAGGTGACCTGACTGTCTAAAGTAGAAAATACAGGGACTCTATTCAAAATTAATTCTGGCATTTTTTCAGCAATGAGTGGGTTGATTGAGCTTGCAGGATGCAAAATCAAAGTACAAGAAATAAATACATTTCCTATACTGACAACAAACCTATGGAAATTGAAATTATAACACAGTAGGTAGCGCAGGTGGTAAAGAACCCACCTGCCAATGCAGGAGACCCAGGTTCAGTCCTTGGGGTGGGAAGATCTCCTGGAGAAGGGAATGGCCACCCTCTTCAGTATTCTTGCCTGGAGAGTGCCATGGACAGACGATCCTGGCAGGTTATAGTCATGGGATCACAAAGAGTCAGACATGACTGAGCAACTAACACCTTCACCTTCACCATTGGATTAATCATATCACAATGTTTATGTATATTAAATTCATCATCTTTTACATCTTTTAAAAAATCATGTTGTACAACCCAAATAAATACAACTTTTATTTGTCAGTCATATCTCAATATAGCAAGAAAATAACATGCTACCATTTACAACCAATCCAAAAAAATGAAACATTTAGATATCAACATGTACAGATTATCTGTCTGCTGAAAATTACACAATGCTGGTTAAATAAACCAAAAAAGATCTAAGTGAATGGAGAGCATAGTAAATATTCAGTGTAATAAAGATGTTACTTCTTCCTAAGCTGACCTACATGTATAATGTCATTACTAACAAAAGCCCAGCAAGTATTTTATATGCATAGACAGACTTATTCTGAAATTCACGTAGAAAACCATAGTCCACAGGATAGCTAAAACATTCTTATATAGAAAAATAAAGTGGAAGAAATCAGTCTGCTTGATTTCATGGCTTATTATATATTACAATAATCGAGATGGTGAGGTTTTGATGGATGGATAGACACAGATCAATGGCACAAAACAGAAAGCACACAAATAGATTCACACAAGCATGTGCTATTGATTTTTGATGCTGGTGCAAAAGTAATTCACTAGAAGGACAGCCTCTTCAATCAGTGGTGCTGGAGTAATTGGACATCAATTGGCATAAGAAATGAGCCTCAATCTCAGCCTCACGTATTATACAAAAACTAAGTTAAAATGCGTTATGGACTTCAATGTAGAACTATAAAACATTGAAAGAAAATATGGCAGAAAATCTTCAGGATCTAGGGCTAGACAAAGTTTCAGACTTGACTCCCAAAGCATAATCCATTAAGGAAAATGCTAATAAATTAGATCTCATCAAAATTAAGAACTCTTGCTCTGTAAAAGTCGATGGAAAGAGAATAAAAACACAAGCGACAGACTGGAAGAAAATATTTGCCAGCCATATATCCAACAAAGGAATGGTATCTAAAATATATATGAAAACTCAACAGTAAAAAATAAAACAGCACAGTTAGAAAATAGGCAAAAGACATAAACAGACATTTCAATAAAGAGGATGTATAGATGATAAAGGCACAAGAAAACATGTCCACTATCATTAGTCATCATGGAAAAACAAATTAAAATCACAATGAGATACCATTACACCAAACAGAATGTCTACAATAGAAAATAGTGACATCACCACATACTGCTATGGATGCGAAAAATGGAAAACTCATAATTGCTGATGGGAATGTAAAATGGTACAGCTACTATGAAAAAACTTGACAGTCTCCTATAAAACTAAACACACAATTACAGTACAAACCAGCAATCAGACACTTGTACATTACAGAAAATTGAAAACAAAAAAACTGTATGTAAATATTCATGGCAACTTGAGTCATTGTAATAAAAATCTGAAAAGAGCTCAAATGTCCTTCAGCAAATAAACGATGAAACAAATTGTGATATGTAAATACACACTCAATAATAAAAAGGAACAAGCTATAGATACAGAGAACTTGGGCAAATCTCCAGGGAATTATGTTCAATAAGAAAAAAAGCAAATCTAAAAGGTAACACAATGTATGATTCCATTCATGTATTTTTTGAATGACAAAAAATTATTTAATGAACAGATTAGTGAGTGACAGGAGTTAGGGACCAAGAAGAGGTGGGAGGAAGGTGGGTGTGAAGGGTGAAGAAAATGTTCAGTGTCTTGACCTGCCGTGGATACAAAGAACTACACATGTGATATAATTGCATAGAACTAAATACTCCTACATTCTCTCTTATACCTAAATAAATATAAGTGGAACTAGGGAAATCTAAATAAGATCAGCAGGTTGTAGCAATGTCAACATTTTAGGTATGATACTATACTATACAGTTTTGCAAAATGATATTAAGAGAAATTATATAAATAGTACACAAGATCTGTTATTTCTTACAATGGCATAAGAATCTACAATTATTTCATTAGCACTTCTGATTATAAGTAATTGTTTAAACAAAACACACACAAAAAAAACCAGAGACCGCTCTATTTATACTGAGAAGGAAGATATTAAATATTTATTTGACTTAATTTATCTATGATACAATAGCTGAAAACACAAGGTACATAAGAGAAACCTACCATTTTAAGGGAAAGGAGCAGACCAGCTGTGGGTAGGATGATGGAGG